>AWWV01013989.1:0-74797 GCA_001974805.1 Corchorus capsularis | reverse complement strand
CATTCCTAGGAAAGTAGTGTGAATGACATTACCACGTGATACCTAAGATACCACGAACCAAACATAACCTTAGAGATATGAGAAGGGGTAAAACTAAAGCTAGTTGAACCGGCTCTAACATTTTTAACATTACCTTTTCTTTTCTTAGGTTGAACCTGTTTCATAATTTCAGCAAGTTTAGCTGATGCAGCCCTAGCTTTCTTTGGAGAAACAACAGGTTCAACATGAGCAGTAGAAGTAATAGCATGTGCAATAACAGACGGACATGTAGTATTATCATTAATAGTGTCCACAATATTATCAACAGAAGCATCCACAACAACATTCTCAAGAATAGAGAATCTATTACCAGAGGATTTAGTAGAATGATATGTGCCAGATGAAGTAACAACTACTGCCTTACCTTTCTTAACCGTAGTAGAGGCAAGTTCTTTGCTAGCTGATTCAGCAATTGGGGAAGGAGTAGTAGTTTTCATAGTTGACTCTCGGGCAATCTTAGAGCCTGGAATAGAACCAAACTGCACTATTGTTGTAGGCATAGAAGGAGTCTTAACTGGACTAGGACTAGTGTTAGCTTCACCAGCTAATGGACTAGTTTCTGCTTCAACAGCAATTGAAGTATTGTTTCCCTTAGGAATCCATGTTTGTTCAGGTTTTTGTACAGAACAGTCCTTATGACCAAATATCTGACATTTGTTGCAGGTAGGAGGCTTCCATGGAATTTCAACAAACACCTTGGTGATAAGACCATTTCTGAGTTCAATCTCCAAAAATTCAGGAAGAATTGTGTCAATAGTGATCTCAATACAAACTTTTGCAGAAGCAAGCCTATGCTTTTGAGCAGTTGAACGATCCATGTAAAGTGGAGTGCCAAGGCCGCTAGCAATGAAGCTCAAGCCCTTCCTCGTGTATAACTCCAGTGGAACTCCTTTAAGATTAACCCAAAGAGGAAAAGTCTTGAGATCAAGATCCAAAACCGTAATGTCAGGTTCCCAACAACGAATTACCATTGGGCGATTCATAACATGCCATGGTCCTGACTCCAACACCCATCGTCTAGTATTTTCATCAGGTAACTGAACCACATAGAGGCCGGATTTTATAGCCGTGACGCGAACAGGCCCCCTGCGTCCCCAAATGGTGCCTAAAATCTTTTGAATTGAAGCAAGATTAGGGGAACGTCCAATGAATTGAATCACCACGCAGTGCTTCCATTCCTTAGACCCATCTGTATAAACATCATCCGGTGGCTTCATGACTGATTTGTCACTCTGAATCGAAGAAATAAACTCCAAGGACAAATCCGGTGGTTCAAAACCAGAGTTCCAGGATTTCTTGTCTTCATTAGGTTGAACCGAGGAAAGATCAGTTTGATTTTCCGCTAAATCCATGCGAAAGCCACTCGAAATCTATTAATCAAGTAGAAAGGCAGCGAGAAAGCGAAATCAATCAAGAGAATCGATGATTTTACCGAGAAAATCTGCTAGAAAATGTGCAGGACCCGACGGCGCACGTTAGCCTGCTATCGTGGCTAGAAGGTCACCAAACAAACTTCCTGTATATATATTGTGGTATATTAATCGAATATTTTCTGCCATGTGATGATGTGTCCATTTTTGCTGGTCAATTCTCGGTTAAAGCTGCTTATGAGTTCATCACCAAGACAAGATCGTGCAAACCCTGCTGACTTCTCCAGAGAAAAAGAATGGAGAAATCTCTGGAAGCTAAAACTCCCTTACAAAATTATTCTTTTCCTCTGGAAACTTTGTAACAGGGGATTGCCGGTCCGAGAGGAACTCAAAAAGAGAGGAATGAATGTGGATGATAAATGCAACCTCTGCTTTAATGAAGCTGAAACATTAGATCATCTCTTTTGGTAAATGCCGCAGGCACCAGAAAAAAGAATTCTTGCCTAGTCTGCTAAAACAGGATAATATACTTCTGCGTCACTTTATCATCTGTTGATCTATAGTAACTATTTATGCATGATGCCATCTTTGGCATTTACAGTTGACATATGAATTTTTTTTTATTTAATGTTCTATTCATTCCGCCGTCTCCTTACTGGCATGTCATTGATGTGATATTTAACGAAGTCTTTGTATCTGTAATTTAGGCCCACCATTCAGTTCAGTTTAGATGAAGCTGTTGCCTGTCAACTTGTCCCACATAATGGGATAGATTTTTATGATTTCTCGAAGAAAAGAACTTCATCATCTAGATATTCCTGGGTTGTTGAGCTTGAGCTTTCCAAGGAACTTGGTTCCCATTTTGCTGCCTATGTTGCTGAATCTGTGGAGGTTGGTCTGCTCTTTGATTTCTGCAAGTTTTTATTTTGATCTTTTATGAACTTTATGATTTGATTGAATAGATCAAGGTATTCCAATTCTGAAACTATTAAGTGATATATAGACTTGTAACAGAATGAAGTTTTATTATTATTATTTTGTAATTTGTAGGGGTTGCCAGCTAGTGTTCAGATGTATGCATGTGAGAAAAATTCACAGAGCCGACATCTTGCTACGCATATCTTTCCTCATTGTAATGTAAAGCGACTGACTTGGAATAAGGGTTCTACCCATCTTCTAGTTGTTGCATATGGTGTTGATGACACTAATCCAGTTCGTCATGGAGCATTGAGCTGCCTTACAACTGATGGGAGGCATATAAAAGTTATCCGCTCTTGTATGTTCCTTCGTTCTTTATTCTTTTTTTCTTTTCTTTTTGGTCAGAAATGAACCTCTTGTCTTTTCACTGTTTATAGTTAATTGACATGGTACATATTTTGGCAGGTTCGGGGGGTCCGATTTGGGATGTGCAGTGGTCGTATACTGGAAATGAGTTTGCAGTCATTTATGGATGTATCATTTCCTTTTGCATCATGATAGATAATAATTATGTTAATGCTAAACAGTGATAACATTCTACTTTGCCTTGACATAGTTTCAGCTAGACCAGCATCTGCAAAAGTATTCGACAAGGAGGGCCAATCATTATATGACCTGGGACCGGGATGTGTTCCTTACACAACCATTCGATGGAGCCCAAAGGAAAAATGTATCCTTTCTTAATAATTTTAATGCACTAGTGTAGTTAGTCCAATAACTTTTCAACTTGTAGTTGCTTTTAACAATATGTTTTTGTAGCCTTTAAGTCTACTATAAACAAATATTTGTTTGGCTGATTTGGATTATAGCAGTAATGGATCTATGGTGCGTATGAACTTTATTGGGTTTATCATTTCATTTCAGCATTTTTATTGGTTGTAGTCTTCTTCCCTTTTATTAATAGCTTGTTTTTAGCCATGTTGTTGCTTTACCAAGAGTCATGTTGCTGGTTTTGTGGTTTTCAATGCCTTGATGAATTCTTGCTTCCTTGTGTGATTAAGTGATCATAGTTTTATGCTTCAGGCATTTTACTCCAATGAGGGAAGGTTCCCTAATGATGTCAAACAAATAAAAAAGGCTGCTCGGTATACATAGGTGGGTGGTCTCCTTGTGAACTTTATTTCATGATTGCCACAACAGCAGCTACAGTACCAAAAGATGATCATTGGTATGGTATTATTGTAGAGAGGATTGGTACAACTTATATTTCAACTTAATTCTCACTTTTATTGAACTGTTCTGACTTTATATATTTGTTAAGTCGTTTGATTAATCTGTAATCTTGTTGTGTTATTGAAGCCTCAAAATTTATAGTTACACTGGGTTCCGGTTGTTGATGACAAATTTGACAAACTGTTACAGGTCAGTAGTATTGGTTTTAAGGTGTGCAGTTTTGGGAATTGTTGGATTTAATGTCCATCTGCTCATGTCGACTTTTGATTACTATTCATGCAGGTGGATTGGAAGCCTGAGTCACTAGAGAAGCATGATGAAATAAATTCTGAGGGTAAAAAAGGTTATATTTTCTTCTATTTTTCAAGTATTCTTTGATTAGGGAAATCTTTTTCGATATATGTGTGATTGATCAGTGGCTTTGTTCATATTTTTCAGAACAAGGGACAGATGGGCAACAGGTTGCCAAGGTATGTTTATCCTCGATTTAATCGCATTATCATCAAAGATTAGACTGCTATTTTTTAAGTCTTAGTTGCTGGATGTGATCCTAACTCTTGACTCTTGTGGCAGTTGTCTGGAGCAAGTATCACAGAGTGAGTATTTAAGTACCTTCTCTCCATCTCTCTATCTCTCTTTTTTTTTTTCATTTTTTAGTTTCCTGGTGCGAATATTAACTATTAATATTAGAGACCTCTCCAGGTCGTCAAAGGGGAAGAAGAAGAGGAGTCGGAATCGAAAAAAGAAGTAAGCCCCGCACGAAGGCAATGGAGGCTGAACTTGAGTATGAAAATTCTTTGAAATAAAAGGAATTAGCTTGTGCAACTGCAGAAAAGGAAGAGGCTCTTTCCTCTTGCTTCTTTTACATTCCCTGATCATCATAGTAGTGGTACTCAATAGGGGTTAAGATATATGCATTTCATTACAGACAGTCTTGTCCTGTTTTGATTGCTTTGATTCCTTTTTGAACAGGTTGTTCTACAATCAGAGACCATTCAAGAGTTGACCAGAATATCACAGGCATTGGCTTTACTTCAGGAGGAGGCATCTGAGTTTGCATAAATTGGCAGATGCACATAAAAGAGAAAATGTACTTTCGGGGGGTTTTCTTTAATCTTCTTAATTTAATTGACATTTTCACATTGTTTGTTAGAGACAAGCTTATATGAGTAGCACCTAGGCGAGGGAACCTGAAATGTTGATGCTTGTTTTTGTGCAGCTATTTGATCCTGCTTCATTATTTTTGTAAATGCAAACATGAAATAATTTTTTTCTGCAGGATTCTTTTTCTCTTGTTGGCTTTTCTATTCTGTACTTTTTTCTGGAACTGCTGTGCCAGATCCACATGGTGATTCTGGTTTGAAGAATGTGGTTAATTACCTCCGACGAACAAAAGAAATAGTGAGTTTATATTGGTTATTTAGTCCATTTTTCTTTACATGTTCCTCTCTTTCCATTCATTTTCTGATTTTCTCTCATCTTCAATAGGCAGAAACAGAGATTTCTTTGTTGAAGCAGGAGATGTTACGGTTGCAACTTGCAATCACAAGTCAGTAATTCCTTTCCACAATATTTTTTAACTGAGTTGCATATTTTGACGTTCTACAGGCATATCATGTCAAAGATGTATCTTCAACTCCGGTTTTGACCTTTCTCAATTTGTCTTTGTTCTGAAATAAAGTACTTTTATTATGTGGGCTTATTTGCTTGAACCTTTTTTACCTGGACAACTATTATGTTATGGTTCTATGCAAAACCAAGGATGCTTTTGTGTTTTATAAAAGTTTGTTTCAAATTGATGTTTATTTGTTGGTCCAAAAGAGGTTTGGGGAATTAAAGGTGATGTTAGTCTTGCCCCAATGTTTTAACTGGTTAATGCTTCAAATGAGTAGTCATCAAATGGTGTCTCTTCTTTGTCCTGTTCAATTTTTGTGAGAAACTTTTGATACATATAATGCAGGCTTGATAATGTAATAGCAATTCTCATTGTTGATGTCATAAAGTTCTTGCCTCTGCTATTTAGCTTGAAAATGCTCTCAAGGCAGCAGAAACTGCCCAAGCGACACTTAATCAGATTGATGACAGAGGAAGAGATCAAGGCTTTACAAAATCAGGTTATTAATTGGTTCTTGGAGCATATGCATTTTTTTTTTCATGCTTTTGCTCCTTAACATAGTTTTTTTTTCCCCAATAAATTAGTTTATTTGGTGTCAATTTAATACCTTTCAGAGACCTAGTATTTAATGGTTTTCATCATGATGTCTCATATACCCCTTATTTCTTCTGATTTTGCCTTATAATTTTTATTTTAGCCCTCAAAGTTACATTACATCTTTGCAGGTTATGGAAATGAATATACTTCGTGAAAGTAACATGCAGCTTAGAGAAGAGAACAGGCACAATTTCGAGGAATGCCAGGTATTTCTTTAGGAAAAGATCTGGCATTCTGGGCTCAAATCAGAAAAGAATTTGCAATTCTTTTGTTCTAGCTTAGAATTTTTTTTATATAATATATATAAATTTTCCTTACCTTGTTTTCTTATAGAAATTACGTGAGGTAGCTGAGAAAAGTAGGATTCAATCTGAAACCCTAGAAAGTCAACTGATGGAGAGACAAATTGAGCTTGAAGCTTCTAAAAAGGAAATTGAAATGGTTAGGACAGAAAGAGATCTCTTGGGAAAGAGGGTTTCTGAGGTATGAACAGGGTTGTAAAGTGTTAAATGCTTTTTCTATATGTCTTTCTTGCAACATTCTCACATTTCACTACTTCTATGAAGTTACTTGAGAGATGTAAAAATTTTGATTTGGAAGACAATGATCACCTCAAAAACAAACTTCAACAGAAGGAGGTGAGATGAACTTTGTTAAATACATATAACCCTGTTTTAAGTATTTGAAATTCAATTTGTAAATTAGAACTATTTAGAATCACATTATTTTACTAGTTAAAGATATCATCTTTTGTTTATTTCTTGTCAACTGTTAATGTTATCCTTTTTCTTTATACCTTTTCTGTGATGATAAGTTAACCACACGCCTTTTCTGTCCATTTTCTATAAGGACAGAATTTTGAATGCCATGATTTGGAACTGCTAGCAACCTTGTACAATGATCTTGAACATATACAATTTTCTGTTTATATCTTGCATGTAACTTTTTGTGTAGAGAATGGATTTTTCGTGAGTTTGATTAGGCCTAGACGTTATTTGCAATTCTTTTGAGACCTTCGTGGGGCAGAATGAGGTCTAAAATGATTATTACCTGATTTTTGCGTCATTGTATCTCTCTCTCTGGTATTTTTAGCACTTAATTGTCTTTCAATTTAAAGGAATATGCAACAATGAATTTGTATGTAGAAGTGTAAAATTCTATGCTGAAAAAATAACATGCTTAAAGAAATCACTTCTATGCTAAAATGGGGATACTGAATTCAATAGGACATATGATGCTGATTTCAAAGCTTTTTGAGACTAATCAGCAGATCTCAGTTTGGATTTATATGTGCATTTTATATTCCTCCAGGAAATATTGAAAGAGAAGGCTGCTCAGATAAAAGAGATCATGAGGCTTCTTTCTAAGAAGCAGGACACCATTTCAAAATTGGAACAAGATCTTGCAAGCAGCAAGTTGGAACTCAACGAGAAGGATAAAAAGTTAAATGATAATCTGGTATTAGAGGTACTCTAGAGCCCACATCTCTATTAAAAAAATGATATTATGGTTTTGACCTATTCTTTCATGTGTAGGGTAATATAAAGTCAGACATGGAGAAGCAGAAGAAGCTTGTCCTTCAATATAAGGTATAGTGATAAAGTGGAAATTTATTTTTGGGTGTATTGAAGGGCTATGCCCTTTGGGGAAGGGGGATGCAGAAGCTGGAATTGGCACCCCTGACCTGCTGGAACCCCCATCTTAGAAGCGGACATGACCGTTTGAACCAGAGCTGGAGGTCAAATTGGAAACTTTACCTGCTATGTTTTATTTCTTTCTTTCTTTCTTCTTCTTCTTCTTCTTCTTCTTCTTCTTTTTGGTTATAGCTTTTATTTGATTATTATATCTGATAGGGTTTTTTTTTAAAAAAAAAATTATTTATCCTCCAGAGGAGAGTGGAGAGTTTGGCAAAAGAAAAAGAGCAAACAAGCAAAGAATATCAAGCTCTTTTGAAACTTTCTGAGGAATTGAAGCAAGGTAGAATTTTTCTTACAAATGATTTGATATTATCGAGGTATTTTGTAGCTAACATTTCATTTCTAAATAAAGGTCCATCAATGATATGACTGGCGATCAAGTCATGAACGAAAAAGAGGAGAAAGAAAGACACAAGAATACAGGTGCTTAAGTTGATTCATCTTAGTTTGTCTTCTTCTTGCCAAACTAGTTTGTGATAACTTTTTCTTTCAACAATATTTTACACAGATTCTGGAGAAAACTGTTGAGAGGCAAAGAGAAGATTAAAGAAAAAGAAGGATGAACATCGGAATGAGAAAGCTAAGTGTATAAGGAGTGAACGGACCATCATGGAAGCTGTTAGAAAAACTGAAAAAGGTATATATATTTTTTCAGGGTATTTTGCTCTAATGGAAGTATTTGGGGTGTTATATGCTATTGTACTTGTTGCTACTCGAGCTTGGCTCAGGAAAAACTCAAACTTGAGCTTGTTGTTGAGTTGTGCTATAGCTCGAGTAGTCGAGCAAGCCAAGTGTTATTCACTAGCTCCCATGCCTTCTTGATGAGCTTTTATTATTTTGCATTTATATTTTATACTTGGTATTTGTAAATATCTGTTTCATAGTATACAAGTAATTTTTTATACAATAGTGGTTTTTTTGACATTTTCTGTTTGTTTTAATTTTCCTTCTCACTTTGCTTTGCATTGCCTGTTTTGAGGGTTTAATTGTTAAAAATTTAATTTTATATAATTTTTTTATTATTAAGGATCAAAGTTAGGATTACTTTGACCCAAAAGGGTCAGATAATTTGGAACAGTGGGAGTATTCATTTTCACTAATATTCAGTTCAATCAAAATCAATTCATTCCTTTTTATACTGAAAATGTACACAAAATTTGATAATTGAGAATCATAAAAAAGGGGAGAGTTTGCCTTTCGTTTTTTTACAAAGCAGTAAACTTTGACATCTTTTACAGGCCAGGGCATATCAAAAATACACCAAAAGGTCGGGGTATGTGTCAACTTCTTAATCCGCTTATGGAGTCCAAAATTTACACTAACAGTGTATTGTATAATAATCATATAAAACGAAGATTATGCAATACACTGTCAGTGGAGTTTAACAGACTGCACGCGCGGGTTTAAGGGTTGACATATGTCCGCTTAGGGAATATGTATTAATATTTTATATCTAATTAATTATGAAATAGGGTATGTGTCAACTTCTTAACCTGCTTATAGAGTTCAAATTTTACAATGTATATTGTATAATAATCCTAAAAAAAATTATACAATACACCGTCAGTAGAGTTTAGCAGACTGTACATGCATGGTTTAAGGGTTGGCATGTATCCCCCTTAGGGAATATGTATTAATATCAAATATTTAATTAATTATAAAATGGGGTATGTGTCAACTTCTTAACCCACTTATGAAGTCCAAAATTCACATTGACAGTGTATTCGTACAATAAACCTTATTGTAAAGCTTACAATGTTATTAAGATAGAAAAATTATATCATTCATTGTCGATAGAGTTTAGCAGACTTTAATGCGAGGTTAAAGGGTTGACATGTGCCTTTTTAGGGTATATTTTTAATATTAAATACACTACTAATTACTCCCTCCATCCCCAGTTAGATGTCCACTCTTGGTCAATAAAATTAAATTTTGACCATTGTTTATAAAAAATATATAAAGCAAAATAATTTTTAAAAATAACACTTACAAACTTTGAATTATAAACTTTTTTAGTACACATTTTTTTTAAAATTAAATTTTACATATTTTTTTTATAAATAATGGTCAAAGTTGAGTGTTAGTTGACCAAGAGTGGACATCTAATTAGGGACTGAAGGAGTAAGTAATAAAGTGTATGTGTTAGTTTTTCAATCCATCAGTAGTATAAAAACTCTACTGACGATGTATCAAATAATTATTGAGAAAATGGTGTATGAATTACTTTTTTAACCTATGTGTACAATATGAAAATTTCACTGACGTAAATAATTATTCATTAAAAAGAAATAATAATGTTTTTCTACATATTATAAAAATTTAGTAAAATAAATATTTAGTAATATTTTTCAATAAATTATAAAGGTTTTGCATAGTATGTGTAAAATAAAGATTTGATAATATTTTTTTGTTTAATTTTGCACCGTAACTAAACTTACATTACAAAATAATGTTCATTGCTTATCAAGTTTGCTGCTAACTTAAATTCAAATATTATGTGACTAATGAATTATTCATAAATAAATTATAATTTTAAATATTTACTTTAAAATTTGAATAAATCCCTGTGCAACGTACGGGTTCTAACCTAGTTACCAGTTAAAGGCAGTCAACAAACAAATAATTTGAGCAATTTAATAGCAAGAAATCAGAGTCATTAACCACAATACCCAACTAAACATAACATCAAGGAAATATCCCAACAAGTTTTAATCGAGTACATACAGGTGCAACAGAGTTCAAGGGAACAAACAGAGAAATCTAGGAGCAATTAGAATGATTATACAAAGCCAAGATTGAGCCTAAATTGGACTTCATGGCAGGTTAATAAGAAGATGAATAAAGACAAAATTTTACAAGGAAACAAACAAAGCCCAAATCCTTTCACCATTCACTAACATAAGTCCCTAACCATTATTTAACCCAAAAATGCAACCTCAACAGCCTACCCTTTCACCAAAATCACCCTTTCAGCAAGAAACCCACATGATCACATCATAGTCACAGCTCACATGATCATATCATGACAAAATGAAGACAATGGCTTTTATATACTATATGTATTCTCATTTTGGTTGTGACAAAGTTACAAACCTTAACAATTTAAACAAGTGCGCCCAGCATCATTATTTTGTAAAAGAAATGTACCCAAAGAAGAAAAAAAAGGAAGTTTGTAATGAGATTCATATATTTGCAGCTTGAAAAGATGGGGTAGACCGACATGGTTAATTAATAAAGATCATTTTTTCTGCTTTTCGATTATGGGGTGGCAATGATAGAAAACATTATTTTTATATATCTTTGGGTATATATCAATCCTCTTTTACGAAATTTTTATTTGCAGCATGAATCCAATGTTCATTAAAAATTATAAACGTTAATTTGCAATATGTGGTAGAAAAGAAAAGATCAGACAAGTTCTAAGTAAGAAATAGTGCTATAGATGATCCACAATCAATCAAAACAAGTAAAAGATAGACTTAAAAGGGACAACATCATAAATTATACCGTAAAAACAAATGGGTACACATCAAAATCCCTAAATATGAGAAAAAAATAGAAATGAATAAACAATTACCAGGTTGACAAAAAATAAACAATTACCAGGGATAGAACAAAAGCTAGTGGCAGAGGTTGGATAAACAATTACCAGTCGTTGGACTAAGAAGAAGCCGAGGACGATGATGAGGAAAACTAAACAAGAAGGCCGGATTCGAGATCACCGTGGTCGGAAGAAGCCGATCTGGAAGGTTTCAAAGCAAAGACGGCGACGCTGAGGAGATATAGGCATCGGTGGCGCTAGGGTTGTGAAAAGGGGATCGGTTTTGAAGACAAAAATGAAGGAGTAGGAAAAAGAAAATAGAGGGAAAAGAAATCGACTAACAACCCAGATTTCGAAATGGCCTAATTTTTTAGCCTTTTTCATTTCAATCATGAACAAAACCCAATTTTGGGTTCTCTTTCGACAAAACCTAACTCAACCAGAAACCCACCACTTTCACCGACAAATCTACCCTAAACTAACACCAAAACGATTGATTTCCCCTATTTTAACCGAATCAAGGCTCAGATTTCGGAAAAGAAACGAAATCGATCGACCTCGGCTTCAACAATCGAGTACGAAGGGAGAGAAGAGAGAAATTTTTTTGATATTTTGGGTCTTTTTAATATTCTGGAAGGGTTTTATTTTTTAGGCTTTAATTTCGAAAATTAAATTAGTTCTTTTTCCAGATTTTATTTTTTAAATGAAAAATTTTGCCACGTGGCTATTTTATATCAGGATTATTTCTTTTAACGCGCTCACACGCACGTGTATGTAACGTGCTAACGGCAGACCTAAAAAAGTACTTAATTGAACTATTTATAAAAACGTTTGATACTAAATTGGACGAAATATAAGGTTTGGTAACAAGTTACTATTAAACATAAAGGTTTGGTACCAAATTGAGATTTCAGCCAATTACAAACTATTGCATTAACGGTTAGAAAAACTGAGAAAGGTATATATACTTTTTTTCAGGGTATTTTGCTCTAATGAAAGTATAAGGGGTGTCTATATGCTATTGTACTTGTTGCTACTTGAGCTTGGCTCAGGAAAAACTCAAACTTGAGCTTGTTGTTGAGTTGTGCTGTAGCTCGAGTAGTCGAGCAAGCCAAGTCTTATTCACTAGCTCCTAAGCCTTCTTGAGCTTTTATTATTTTGCATATATACTTAGTATTTGTATAATATCTGTTTCATAGTATGTAAGTAATTTTTTATACAACAGTTTTAATTAAAACAGAATGTCTATTCAAGCTTGAGCATAATAGAACTTGGTTCTTGCTTGGTTATGAGCCTAATTGAGCTCGAGTAACTCAGTTTATTTCTCTAGTTGAGCACGAATTA
Organism: Corchorus capsularis; assembly: GCA_001974805.1. NCBI lineage: Eukaryota > Viridiplantae > Streptophyta > Magnoliopsida > Malvales > Malvaceae > Corchorus > Corchorus capsularis. The sequence goes on along the minus strand of AWWV01013989.1, from coordinate 62,443 downwards.
GGAAAGTAGTACGAGATTGGATTCAAATTCGAGCTTCTTACTGTCTTAGCTGGGCTTGGCTCAATTAGAGCCTTAAAGAGGACTTTAAAATTCTGTTCCATTTGTCTCCATAAAAGTTAGCTCTTAAATTGTCTCTTTTATGTTAGTTCTGTTTCCTTTGCTCTTATTAACGTTTTGGTGTATTCAGGGAAAAGCAACCGTTTTAAGTGAGCTTGAGAAGTATCAGCAGGCTTTGAAGCGCTTCACAGAAGAAGTGGAAAAGCTGAAACATGCTGAAGGCAATCTCCCAGAGGTAAAAGAAGTTGTCATAATTAAAGGCATTAGAGGGAGGGACTTCAGGCCGAGGCTTCAATCTTTCCTTGAGAGAAGCATCAGAAGTAGTGTTTTGATACCTTGAAAATTGATCTAATTAAGAAAATGGGGAATGCCTACTCAATTGTTACAATTTCCTCATTGAATACATTTTGAGTGTCTTCTTGTCATTTAGACTCTCACTGGATACTTTTTGCAGGGTACTTCTGTTGTTCAGCTTGTTTTTGGCACAAAGTTCACTTCAAATTTAGTAGGAGGTTATTCCTAGTTTCCTGTCACCTGATCAAGCACTAAGTTATTATACCTAACAATAATTAGATGGCAGGGGTGTTAACTGACAAATTATTCCTCAACGTATACTAATTTGAATGCAAAGGGAGGAATATATTTTGCTTTTGTCTCTTGGAATGGAATTCTAATGTATATATATGAATACTAGAATTGAACCAATTTGTAAGAAGATCTAACACGCGTTTTATCTGATTTATTTAAAATTAAAAGTATATGAATACTAGAATTGTTCCCAGATGCACTCAACAGATTTACTTTTCCAGTTGAGCAATTAATAATGGAGTTTTTCTCCCAAATTTTAGAACAAATTTTAAAATCTTTGTTCTCCCGAGACACACTATTCTATGCAGTTCGATTAACAATATTTGTCATTTATCATTATGTAAACTAATAGTTGGTGCAAAAAAAAAACACTAATAATTCACTTAATTATCCTTCAACTTAAAAAAGAAAAGAAAAAAATTATGTTTTATAAACCACAAAGATCCCTGCATAAAATGTTCAAATCATAAAAATTCTAAAACAAGAAAAATGAAGATTAACAATGATAAGGACGTACGGCAAGTATAAATCTATGTATGTTAATCCCACGTTCATGATCATAATTGACCTTGTCTTCATCCTCAAGATGGTTAAGTATAGACCAGAGATTAGTATCACGACGTACCCATTCACCCCAAATGTCAAGGTCGGTGAAACTTTCTTCCAAAGTATGATAGCTTAGCATATTCCTATTCAATACATCCACCATATTTTTGGTAAATTGAACTTTTTCTGTGGTATCCCAAAAAAATGGTGAATCTAGTATGAAACTTGGATGAATTAAACTCCTGAAACAAAAAATTAATGCAAAAATAAAATTTTTTAAGTAATCAAACATCATCTAATTCAATTCTTCAATTTAGTTACTTACCGTTTCTGCCGGAATGGTAATACTACCTTCAAATATGAAACTAATTCTACCTCCAATTCAAAATCTTTGTCTTCACATACATCCTCAACACCAAACAATTCACCCCCAATTACTCTCATCATGATCTCTCGAAACTCTTTCAAATGATCCTTGGTGGTTCTTGATGTATCACCAAATCGTTTTTGAGGTTTCATTAAGCCATGAACCAAAACACCATCTCTATATTCCACAAATGATGCATCTGTCAAGCTAGTAAGGGTGGCTATCTTGGTATGATAAATATACCAAAAAGCTTGGATATAGTCCCTGTGAAAAAGAATTATGAATAATTAAAAAGAATAATATACATATATACAGAAATACATGATATGCTAGCAATCGGTAAAATTCTATTAATCAAATCATCACCTATCACCTACGGAATTAAATATCTAATCCAATGTAAGATATAGTAAAGAGATTTGACAGTAGGAGATATTTGTAAATAAACAATTTTTAAACCCAACCAACAATATGGCTCTGCAAAATTAAGCCGCAAAACAATTTCGCTTCCTTTGCGAAAAAGAAAAGAAAAGAAATAGACCCAAAACAAACAGATTTTTAACCAACCAATCGGAGTAGAGTGAATTGGAAAAGAAATAAAAGAGACAAGTTTGATGAATCTAAAAAAGATGTCGTACTTAATTAGCTAGGGATTAGAATATGCAAATTAGCAAACTAGATTATTTGGATCTCAAATTGCAATCCGTAAAAACAATATTATTAAAAGCAAATTAGCAAACTAGCAAATTAAATCATACCTAAAAATCTTCTTGAAGTCAGACTTGATAAACTGCCACCATGATCTTTTATCGTTTGGCAAATCTGGTCTATTGTGAAATTCTTTATTCTTGATATCTAACCACTTTGTCCAAGTAAACACTTGGTGAGAGATTCTCATGTACGACCAATCATCTTTATGAGTAGAATAATCTTTGTTTAAGATTAGATGGGATGGGCTTAGTACAGAAGGATGTTGCAGATCATCCAAGAGATCATATTCATATGATGCACGGTTGGCATCTTGGTAACACAGGATTGTAACATCCATAGCGTGGAGTAAACCTGTACACATAGCCATATCGGGTGATGTATCTTCCTCCCAATCGGTGGTGCTGTCGGGGTCGACAAGAGAGGGAGGCAAAACCTGCAAAACCCAAACAACAATTATATATGCAATGAAAAACACAAACACAAATAGGAGAATATAAAATTATACAAGATAATCTAAAACACTATAATCATACCGATGTCGCACCCCACATCTTGTTGGAATCGGTTCGGTTTGAAAAATCACTTGAGGAGTTTGCAAGGGCGAAACTTTTTAGGCTTGATGAAACCTGTAATCTTGTTGGAGTCGGTTGAAATTTGCAATCGCTCAGCGCCTTCTCCCAACCCCTGCGACGAAGGAATACCGTAAGGCGAAAGATGCCTAGCGAGGTTTGATTTCAAATCCACAGAGAAGAGAGAGTAATATCCAGGGAACAAGTTGGAAGAGAAAGTCTTGTTGTTGATTCTCGAATTGGCCTATAGGTCTTGATCTTATTCAGCCGACAGCAAAAGAATATCGAGGAGTTTGCAAGGGCGAAACTTTGTGAGGCTAGATGAAACTCGTAATCGTCTGGCTGTGCTAGTTAAAAACCCTGATGAGATTTGTAGGCATAAAGTTAAGACTAGCGGAGACAACTATTGATTTAGGCATAAAGTTAAGACTACTATTGATTTGTAGGCATGTATGGGGTGTATAATTAAGGCGGTTTAACCTAGTCCTTTTAGGATTAGGATTGTAACTAGGAGATTTGCTAGTGTAGCCAAAATCCTATATTTATTTATTTTTTTGGATAATTAAGAAAAGGCAATTTCCAAAACCTGGGCGTTTGGTTGGGGTAACCTGGGCGTTTGGTTGGGGCAAGAATCCATCCAAAGTTTATACTAGATTCACCCTTCTTCTGGGATGATGTAGAAAAGGCTAATTTCTCCAAAAATTTTGTGAGTCTAATAGGTTTGGATGTGTACAGTAATCATACTTTGGATACGCCTTTTGCTAGTCTTGATGGCTGGAGTACGAACGTTCCTTGTCAAACGATTTTTCGAGCTATACTTAGGTATCATCCTCATGATCCTATAAATAAAATTGAAAAAGAATACGCAAGGAAACCAACTGATGAGGGGAAGTATGATAACAAAAAGGGGATCCTAGCACACGTATTCATAAATAATTGTTTCAAGCATTATAATGCCCCCAAGTATTATTGTTATCATCAGAATCGGGTACGTGCAAGTATCGTAATTATTTACAATTGATTTTAGTTTCTTCCAATTTTCCTTTCTCCTTAAAATTTTCCATGTGCCGAAGAGGAACTTAGTATTTTTATGATTATGGTACTAATTTTTTAATATAATTATTTTTGGTAGACTTTGACGGACACGCAGATTGTACAAAAAATCGAGGAGTTTTTGCCCAATATATACTGGAAGACCATTGAATTATTTTTGGATGCAGCGAAGAATACTAACGATTATTATTATTGGTAATTAAATATTAAATTTTGTTGAAAGATTTTATAGTTAAATTAAATGGTATTTTTCTTTGTAGTTTTTTAACTTTTGTTTGTTACTGTTGCAGTCGTGATGCTGTTGACGCGTTGATGGCTAATAAGAAGAAGTGAAGTGGAGACTCGAGAGAGATAACTGAGCTTCTTGATTAGTAGAAATTTCCCCCTTTTTTTTGTTTCTTTTTTTTTTTTCTTGGAGAGCGGCTTAATTTTGCAATTACAGAAAAAAAAATCACCATGATGTCTTTTTTTTTTTTAATTTTGGAGGCTTCTATTATGGTTGTTGAAACAAAACCTTTTGATTTAGTAGTTCCGAATTTGATTTTGATATATTGCATGGTGCCAGTTGGACAAAGTTGCGAGATCTGTTAATATTTTAATGCTTCTCCTATATTATTATTATTATTATTATTATTATTATTATTATTGTATATTGTTAGGAATTGAGTCATATATACTTATTAGTATTTTTTTAATTGTTCAGCAAAACGTAAGTTAAGTTTACTTATGAGTTGAATCTTTTAATTTGGTTGATTAGGGATAAAATGTGTGTTTAGCCCCATCCGTCAAATAAATATAGACACAACCTTTGCCCCCAATCTTAACCAATCCCAGAAAAGGGTCATTGGGACTTAATTACAACCATTAATATGGGCTTGTATTGATTAATATCAAGGAAGGAAGCTAATTTAAACAATTATCCCTAGAACACTATATATTTGAGGGGTTAAAATGGCAATAACGACCTACAAGCCTTAACGCCGAAACTATTATAAATAAGGTAGGTCTCCAATGGAGCTCAACCCATTAGCCGAACGCAACCTAAAGTACCAAATACAAACAAATTAAACTAATGCACAAGACTAAGTTTTGGCTTACATGTAGAGTGATTTCCTTGTTGAGATTAATTGCCATGATCAGTGTTTATTGTCAATTTTGGTGGAATTTTTTTTTTTTTGGATAATTTGTAATTTATTACCCGGTAAAAAGCAGTGAGCTTTTACAAAAATCGTATTGTGATAACAGGTTACAACGAAAAACAATTAACGACAAATAAAACAAACTATGACAAAACAATTAATTTTGCTCTTGGAACTTACAAAAATAATGGATACAAAATATTTGTTTATGTCTTATATACTATATGGTACATATATGTTTAGGAATTAGGACAGGAATTTGGTCGATCCTTTTAATATATGAATCAATCAATTTATAAATGTCCTTCCTCTATATGGTATAGAAATTAATGCATACATAATTAATAGGGCATAAATTCATTTATACTAGTACACAGGCCCTTGCTATTACTGCGGATTTTTCTTTCGTCCATAGATAAATAAGATCTACAGCAAAAAAAAAAAAAAATATCCAATTTTATTACTTGAAAAAATTGAAACTCTTGTTTTCAGCCACCTGCCCAACCTCAATGGAACTATCCAGCCATGCTTTTTCAACCTTTAAGATGCTTTGCTTTAGCTATAGAAAGGTAGCATTAATCACTCAAAAACAAAAAAAGACAGACTAACAAGTGGTTGGTTCAAGTAGTTTGATACTTGTTCCCCTTAAGCAAGATCTCAGGTTCGAGTCTTGTGAATGGAGAAAACCATTATTAGGAGAGTTTTACCCCATAATGGGCCAACCTGGCTCGAACAAGGTTAACTTGTAAATATATATATAAAAAAAAAAGACAATTATAAAGGTAAGGGAAATATGACCAACTTTCTCAAGAGTTCCAAATGAACTTTTACAGGTAAATAAATCTGATTGAAAATCAAGTTCAATATCATATCTCGGAAATAGTAAGAAAATAGCAATAACCTCAACAATACCAACTACAAATAAAAATGAAAGATCGTGGCAGCAAAAGGCGAGAATGCAGTGGCTCAATGAAGGTGATAAAAATTCTAAGTTTTTTCCATTAGTTGCTTCAAATAGAGCTAGAAGAAATCATATTGAGCATATAGAAATTGAAGGGAGAGTTTGTGAGCAGCCTGAGGAAGTGAAAGAGGGCATCTCGAATTTTTTTGAAAAATTCTACAATCTTAAAATGGCTGCAAAGGTATGTAGAGCAAGAAATTTCGGCCAATCAGAAATTTTCTATAAATTTCTTTTTTTTTTGCTACATTTCTATAAATTTCTTTTGAGAATTTATCCTTAAATTTATTGAATATTTTCTAAGGAAAAATGGTAGATAAATATATGACACATGGTCTAACCAATTAAATTTCAATATTTAATGATTTGACCAATCAAAATTAAGTTGTGAGTCATCACCTTTTATCTCTAATTAAATTGAGATAATTGGTAAATAAATTGCATCATCTGACCAATCAAATCTCAAGGTTTCAAACATTAACCAATCAGAATTCATTGTTGTGTCATCTTATTTATCTTTAATTATTTAGAGATAAATAACAAAGAGAAATTAAATTATCTTGAAACTCTCCATCCCTCACTATAAATACTAAGCTCCCAAGTCATTTTCAACATACAATTCAGAAAGCAGAGAAGCAGAGCTGAAGACCAAAGTCTCCAGAAGATCCAAGGAGGATTACTGAAAGGAGATCCACGTATGTGGAAAATTCTTCTTCCAAAGAAGATTCAATTATTGGAGAATTACTGAAGACCCGGTTATTGGGGAGTTTTTGAAAAAAGATCCACGTATGTGGAGGATTCTTCTTTCAAAGAAGATCCAAGAAAGATTATCAAAGATTTACAGAAGCTCACTTTCAAGAAATTATTATTTTGATTTTCATCAACATATTTGAAGAAGATTATTTGTGTTCGTTCAAGATCAAGTCATTCGACCCTTGAGTCAAATTATCATCAATTCGAGATCAAGTCATCAACGACCCTCGAATCAAATCAAATTCCTAAGTCATCAATTCAAGATTAAGGCATTCGACTCTTGAATCAAATTAAATTAAACTCTCAAATTATCATCAAGTTCAAAAATTAAATCAAACTCTTAAATTATCATCAAGTTCAAGATCAAATCATTCGACCCTCGAAGCAAATCTTGAAGCAGGATTTTGCGAAAGAGAAGAATCAGAGGACAATATCTTATTATTAGAATTTCCAAAGATTGTACCTGCATTCATCAATCAATAAAATTATTATTTAGCTCCAATCTTTCTTGTCTTATATTTTTAGATTTAGAAATTTTGTGTGTTACAAGGTGATTGATTTTTTGATTGTCAGTTCAAGACTTTGAGTGAAGAAAGTGTTGTCTGGCTTGAAAGAGTGATTAATGAGGAAGAAGTTTGGGAAGCCATTAAAGATTGTGAGGGGGATAAGGAGTGATTAATGAGGAAGAAGTTTGGGAAGCCATTAAAGATTGCGAGGGGGATAAGGCACCGGGACCGGATGGCTTCAACTTTAATTTCATCAAGAATAATTGGGAGTTGATAAAGAATGATATTTTTGAATTTTATTAGCAGTTTTGTGGAGGTGATTTCAACAGCAACGCTAATAATTCTTTTATCACATTAATTCCAAAATGTAATGGGGCCTCAAAAATTGAGCAATATAGGCCTATAAGTTTGGTAGGTTGTCTGTATAAGATATTGGCAAAGGTACTTGCTAGAAGATTAAGCTCCGTTCTGCTTGAGGTTATTGGTGACTACCAATTTGCATTTTTAAAGGGGAGGCAGATTCTTGATTGCTCTCTTGTGGAAAATGAGGTGGTGGATCCCATGAGGAAAAACGGTGAGGGTGGTATCTGTTTCAAAGTTGATTTTGAGAAGGCATATGATAGTGTAGATTGGAACTTCTTGGAGTTTCTAATGAGAAAAATGGGCTTTGGCGAATTATGGATTGAAGTGTGTTTCTACGCCTTCTATATCAGTGCTTATTAACAGCTCTGTTGGTAGAAAATTCGGTGCTTCCAGGGGGCTTCGCCAAAGATGTCCGTTGTCTCCTTTTCTCTTCTACTTGGTGGGGGAAGCGCTAAGTGTGCTTATTATTAAAGTAGTCCAGATTGATTTGTTCCAAGGTATTGTTATGGGGAACGTGATGGTGTCACACTTATAATATGCAGAGATGATACTTTAATCATTTGCAAAGTGAACGAAGATCTCTAGTGAGGAATGTAAGGAGGGTTTTGAGGTGCTTTCAGCTAGCTTCTGGTTTGAAAATTAATATGGCAAAAAGTAGCATGATTGGTATCTATATTGATCAAAGTAGTGTTCAACAATGGGCAATGTCTATTAATTGTAAGATTGGGTCACTACCTTGCACTTGCTTGGGTCTTCCTCTTGGCGCGAGGCCAAATTCGGTTGCGATTTGGAATCCTGTGATTGAACGATGTCAAAAAAAAGCTTGTTGCGTGGAAAGATAGACATCTCTCTATTGCTGGAAGGTTAGTCCTTATTAAATCTGTTTTGGCCAGCAACCCTATTTATTATATGTCATTGTTTCCACTCCCTGCTACGGTGGAATTGGAATTGGAAATGTTAATGAGGAGGTTTTTATGGTCTGGAGCTAATGATGGGAAGAAGATCCATTTTTGTGGATTGGGATATGGTGGTTTGCAAGTTCAAAGAATTTGGTGGTTTGGGGATCATTGATCTTGGGTTACGGAGTAGAGCTCTCCTTAATAAATGGATCTGGAGGTTTAGCAATGAGCAAGGTAGTTTATGGCACAATGTGATAGGTGGAAAAAATGGTCTTAATTAATGCAGACGCCATTCCCTCAAATGGCAACAGAAACACTTCATCTCTTTGGAAGGCCATCTCGAAATCCTTGTGGACAGGTTGTCTACGTTTACAAGAGGTGGGATGTTGGTATCTATTAGAGACGGAAGCAAAGTTGATTGTTGGAGAGACAAATGGGTTAATGGAGTTGCTCTTAAAGATGCCTTTCCAAGAGTGTTTGCTTTGGCTAGACTTAAAGATGGCAAGGCTGTGGATTTTGGAGGGTTTGAAGACAATGATTGGAAATGGAAGATTGATCAGAAGATGTCCTTTTGGCTGAGAAGAGGAACAATGGAAGAACTTTTGTGAGATTTTAGCTGAGTTTCATTTAGTGGAAGGTGCTAAAGATATACTAATTTGGAGCTATTGTTCAAAGGGTATTTACTCAGTTAAATCTTTTTGTTATTCTGTCCAAAAGAGCTATTGTGTTTCTAACATGGTTTGGAAATATGTTTGGACTGGTCTTACTCCACCAAAAGTTGAGGTATTTGTTTGGCAGGTGCTTCGAAGAAGAGTGGCTGTGAAATTCGAGCTGCACAAGAGAGGTCTGATTTCTTTAGAATCCTCTCTTTGCGTTTTTTGTAACAAGGAAATTGAAACGGTTGAGCATCTTTTCTTTTGGTGCAATTATTCTTATCTTGTGTGGATGATTGTTGAATGTGGAATGTTCATTGTGTTGCTTTGAAAGATCCCACAAAATTCTTTTTGGTTTGGCAGTTCGCCATTTCGGATCAAGACAGATTTCAGATATGGAGATCGGCTTTCTTTGCCATCATTTGGTCCATTTGGTGTCATCGAAATGAGATGGTTTTTAACATGAAAATTCTTTTTGACCCTCCAATTTGTCCTTCCAACTTATACCGGTATATAAAAAAATTATGGTGCTGCTGGCTTCCGTTTGGTCAGTGTTGAGATTAATTGCCATGATCAGTGTTTATTGTCCATTTTGGTGGATTATTATGTGATTATTTTTGAACTTTCCATATGCCCATAATAAACACCCTGCTGCTTTAGTTTTGCATCAAAGAAATATTATACCGGTATATAAAAAAAAATATGGTGCTGCTGGCTTCCCTTTGGTCTCATCAAAGGTAACTTAATTTTGCTCTTGGAACTTACAAAAATAATGGATGCAAAATATTTGTCTATGTCTTCGTATACTATATGGTACATATGTTTAGGAATTAGGGCAGGACTTTGGTCGATCCTTTTTTAATATGAATCAATTTATAAATGTCCTTCCTCTATATGGGGAGAAGAAACCAGTATAGAAATTAATGCATACGTAATTAATAGGGCATAAATTCATTTATACTAGTACACAGGCCCTTGCTATTGCTGCGGGTTTTTCTTTCCTCCATAGATAAACACATGGGAGCACTTTTTCTTTCAAATTTCAAGGTTGGCGAGCCACCACATAGGCCGATCTAAGTGAGAATTGGCCAAGTAATAAATTCTCCTTCCAAATCAATGTATCGTTAATCTCCGTATTTTACACACTGTTTTGATGAAGATCAAGGCAGATGAGACGCGAACGAGATCCAAATTTCTTTATTTAATTTGGGGGGTTAGACACTATTTAAAATTGATGTGAATATTGAAATAAAGATTTAATGAGATGGCATTGGCAGGGATGTTAATTGACTCATTATTCCTCAGTAATCTGAAAATGAATTTGTTATTTACTTGAGCCGCATGCTGCTGGTTAGAAAATGGTAAGCTAGAAGGGCAACTGCTTTCATAATTTCATTTTCCTTGCATATGTTGACGATCACAAACAAGTTAATTATTACTAGAAATGGGACTTTTGCTTAATTTCACATGTAATTGTCTCACCCGAATTTTTTTTTTTAAAGAAAAGGTTGTAATTTTCATTTATGAAAATGAAATTACAAAGATATAAATTGACAATAATGCTCTTGTCTTAGATCTAGATTTAGGTCTTGCTCCTTGATTAGATGAGTCGTCTTAATGATTGTACGGAGTCTCGAACCTTCTTCATATATCTTTCGCATGTCCACCACTACATCGCTTTTGCTTCTCGATGAATCCAAGAAAAAGCTTTCAACAGCAATAAAAAAAGTGGCTGATTCGAGGATCATCAGCACCCACCCTTTGATAAGAATGAAAAACCATTCCAACAAGACAAACTATTTTCAATCTATTGCAAACTAAAAATTGGACAAAAGCCAGACTCATACTCAAACTAATTGACTCAGAAAGCTGAACTAAACTCAAAAAACTGACTAAATCCAACAGATCAATAGATCTGGGGACTTTATTCTAAAATAAAGGTATAAAGGATCAGGCTCCTCCTCCCCCTTGACAAAAGAGTTATGAGGAGGAGGAGGAGGAAACAAAATTTTGAAGGGAGGAGGCCGAGAGAGAAAAGGAGGCTGTGGAGCGGCTAGTCTCACCTGAAATTCTAATGAAGCATATAAGAAGAGAATTTTAGTGTATACGACTATATAGCATGTAAGAAGATATACACGTGTTTTATCTTATTTTAATTCAAAATTAAAAGTCTATATGAATACTAGAATTGTACCAATTGTACCAAGAATAAGATGCACTCAACAGATTTGCTTTTCCGGTGGAGCAATTAATGGAGTTTTTATTTAATTTGTTTCAAGCTAAAAGCTCTACATTGTGTTCTCGGTTTGAAATTTCAAAAGTTAGCAATTACATTTTTAATTTGAAGTTCTACATATATTGAAAAGAAAAAACAACCAATTCCATATATTAGAAACTTTTAATCCCAAATACAATTACGCAGCTCGTCCAGTTAGTAGCTAGCATTGTGCAATATGTCCAATCTTACGATCCATCAATATTTCAAAAACTTCGCGACTGCAACAGAGAAATTAAATGATTACAAAGATTAAACAAATACTTAAAGATAAAATTTTCCAAATAAAATTGATAAAAAAAAATACCTTTTAGCATAATTAGAAGTCTTCTCTGCAGCCAATAGCAGTGATTCGATAGTCATCCAATATAAATGCGGCAAAAATTTTTCAATTTCTAATATAATCTTCCTTTCATCCAAATCCTATTAAAAAAAGGAAATATTAAAATCATAAAAATACTAAAACAAGAAAAAATTGAAGATTAACAATGATAAATATTCAAATCATAAAAAGTACTAAAACAGCAAAATTGAAGTTTAACAATGATAAAATGTACCACGTTCTTGCAAGACTCAAAACAATTGCATATAAATCTATGTATGTTAATCCCACGTTCATGATCATAATTGACCTTGTTTTCATCCTCGTTAAGTATAGACCAAAAAATAGTATGACAAGGTACCCCTTCACCCCAATTATCAAGGGCAGTGAAACTTTCTTCCAAAGTATGATAGCTTTTAGGCGTAATCCAATTCAATACTTTCACCATGTTTTCGGTAAAATGAACTTTTTCTGTGGTATCCCAAAAAAATGGTGAATCTAATATGAAACTTGGATGAATTAAACTCTTGAAAAAAAATTAATACAAAAATAATTTTAATCAAATAAATTAATTTTATAAGTAATCAAACACCATCTAATTCAATTCCCAATTTAGTTACTTACCGTTTCTGTCGGAATGGTAATACAACCTTCAAATATGAAACTAATTCTACCTCCAATTCAAAATCTTTGTCTTCACATACGTGCTTAACACGAAATAATCCACCCCTAATTACTCTCATCATGATCTCTCGGAACTCTTTCAAATGATTCCTACTAGTTCTTGATGTATCACTAAATCGTTTCTGAGGTTTCATTAAGCCATGAACCAAAATACCATCTTTATACACCACGAATAATGCATCTGTCAAGCTAGTAAGGGTGGCTATCTTGGTATAATAAATATACCAAAAAGCTTGGATATAGTCCCTGTGAATAAGAATTATGAATAATTAAAGAGATTGACGGCAGAAAATATTTGTACATAAACAATTCATTTAAAACCCAACCAACAATATGCCTCTGCAAGATTTATAGTATATAGAATCAAACTGAAATAGCCGCAAAACAAACAGATTTTATCAAACCAATTGAAGTAGACTGAACCGGAAAAGAAATAAAAGAGACAAATTTGTTGAATCTAAAAAAGATTACCAACCAACCAATCGAAGTAGAAGGATGCATCGAGTTATTATTCATATACTTCATTATTCATTTTCCATTTGCTTCTCGCCGTTCTCGGTACTATTTCATATTTGTTTGTTCATGCTATTTGTTTGAGAATTCCCTTTCAATTGCTTTGCTCTGTTCTTTAATAGTCTTGCAGTTAATTCTGTTTGTTTTCTCCTAGGACTGAGGTAAGGTTTTGCCTAATTGATTTTAATGCTGATTCCCGGTCTCTTTGCTTCATGCTAGGGTGAATAGAATGTTTTTGTTCACTCTTGGAGAATTCAGACAGAGACCAGTATTAGTTCCAGTGGCACCAATATTGCTTAGTTCATCTTCGCTTTATTATATAAAAATGAAATTCTGACTCTTACTCTCCTGATAAGTTGTATTTATCTGTGTATTATAATCTTCTAACAGTTTACTGTCGTTTTTAGATGCGATTGGTTTGCTGCAGTTGAATAGTTTGAATTATACTTTTTTGCAGGACAAAAATCCATCCAAACTATATACTAGATTCACCCTTCTTCTGGGATGATGAAGAAAAGGCTAATTTCTCCAAAAATTTTGAGAGTCTATTAGGTTTGGATGTGTACAGTAATCATACTTTTTTTTTTTTGGCCAATACAGTAATCATACTTTGGATACACCTTTTGCTAGTCTTAATGGCTGGAGTAAGAACGTACCTTGTCAAACGATTTTTCGAGCTATACTTAGGTATCATCCTAACGATCCTATAAATAAAATTGAAAAAGAAAACGCACACAAACCAACTGATGAGTGGAAGTATGATAACAAAAAGGGGAGTATGAGCCTTTTGCTAGTCTTATTGGCTAAGGGTTTTATGCCAATATCTTCACTAAATTAATTTGGTTCCTAAATCAAATTAATCCTCTAAATTCCAGCAGCGAATCATCATAAAACCATCATCAAAGTTGACATCTCCATGATACTTGCCAATAAGAGCTGCAGCTTGAATTGCTTTGCAGGGAGGAGGACTTTGCTTGATGATTTTTGTTGTTGAAACCTTGATCTTTGGAAGCCATTGAAGCTTGAAAATTTGCTGAAATTTTTGGCTAAGTATGGTACCAAGGAGGAGGGTCGACGATGCTAGAGAAAAAAGAGGAAGATTTCGGCCCGAGACCAATTTCCTTATATACAAGTTCAAGTCCTTTCTTTTTTAATCAAGGACTTAAGCTTGGGGGCATTGTTTATACATCAATTTACAATTGAGGGTAAATTGGTCTTCACATAAAATATACAAAGATGTGTGGTTAAGATTTAATCAAAAATCCTGAAAAAACTTAGTTTCTGCACCACCCTGATTTTGATAGAATTAGGAAAATCTTGTAATTAATGACTAAGGGCCAAAAATTAATAATTATTTAATTAATAATAATTATTTTTCAGAATAATTATTATTAACTATCCCTTGAGTGCCGCCCCTGCCTAGGGAGATGGCATTATAGGTGATGAAGAAGCAGTTTCCTTTAATACTGCTTTCAGCTAGGGAGTCAGACAGTAAAAAAGAAAGTTGTTTGCCATCTGATCATTTGATGGAAAACATCTCATGGACTTAAACAACAAGTGAAAGTCGTTCCTTATACCCAGGAAAGGTCGCCCTGCTCTCAGGAAGCTGCTTCCTCATCCACTGCATTGAGGGAGGCAGAGAGCAAGAGTTTGTCAGCAAGTGAAACACTCACCTAAGTAAGGGAGGCACGAAATTTTACACCTCACACCCCTCACATGTGATCACTCTAACACAGTGGTCAAGTCGCCCAGCTAGTTGCACTCCCCCGGAAGGCGAATTTGCATTTTGTTCATTTAAGGACAAAAAGGCAAGATCAAGTAAATTGACCTAGCTAGGGGGTGCGGCTCCAACAAGGGTTAGACCATGATGATCCTTGGTTCATGTGGACCATATTGGCTAAGTTTCATCTCAAACGGACTTAAAATGAAAAATCTATGCAAGTTTTTTAGTTAAGGACAGTTTGGGGTGAGAAACCACTTCACCAATGATAGGGAGTTTGGTTTTACTTAGAATTTTTTCCATAGTCTAAGTCTCCTGGCAAAGTATCAGCTCAATTGGACTTAGTATGAAAAACTTATGCTAGTTTTTCAGTTAAGGACAATTTGGGGTGCAACTTCACTATGATAGGGAGTTCTGTTTTACTTAGAAATTTTTCCATAGCTTTATGGAGATAATCTAAGCCTACTGGTGGAAAATCAGCTTCATTGGACTTAGGATGAAAAACTTATGCTAGTTTTTCATTTAAGGACAATTTAGGGAGAGAAACCAAGTTCACCATCAAGGGGAGTTCTGTTTTACTTGGAATTTTTTCCATAGTCTTGTGGAGAGAATCTAAGTCCCTTGGCAAAGTTTCAGTTCAATCAGACTTAAGGTGAAAAACTTATGCAAGTTTTTCATTTAAAGACAGTTTGAGGTGTGAAGTCCAGTTTACTATGAAGGAGGGCTCGAACAAAGCCAAGATTTTTACCATGATTTATGGCTGATATATGAACCCTACTTGTGAAGTTTGGGATCAATCCGACTTTGTTTGCAATTTTTTCATTCTTTTCAATTAAGGACAAAGTGGCTTTGTCACCCCGGTTTAGCCATGTTTCTTAATTAAAAGATATTTTGATGATTTGAAGAGCTAAGTATGGCTAAGATAGAGTAATTTCGTGGCTAGGGTACTTAGTTCCAAGACCCATGGTCACCTCTTAGCCAATCAAGTGATTTTAGCCCATTTGAGGCATCAGAGACTACACCTGATACAGCAGATGCTATCTGATACCTCATGCTACTTAGTACCACATGCTACCTGGTACCACAAGGGGAGAATCCGCCTGGTATGCTATTGGGTGAAGCCTCACTCTCCTCTCCTCACCCTCTTATCACCTGCTGCAATAATCAGAAGAAGAAGGAAGCTTCTCTGCAACTTCCTCGAAGTTTCATCCGACCAACCAGAAGAGTTCGCCTTCCTCAACAAGTAAAACCCACCAGATTTCAAGCCCATGCCGCCCCCTATATAAAGGAATCAGTTCTAGAGCTTCAGAGACGCTTCCACAGCTACAAACTTGCTCCGCGCAAAAAACCAAGCTTCGTGCTTATTTTCTCTCAGGCTCCGTGCCTTTTTCTTTATTCCTCACGAGTTCTTACTCATTCTTTATATTTTTCATGTTTCAATCTTGTCTACGGACATAAAAACACTGTACTCTTGTTTCTCTCTCAGTAATAAAAATCAAATTCCCTTTTTTTCTCAATTTCAATCTCAATCAATCTCCGCTCTTGAAGCGCTCTTTTTTTAGGAAGTCTTATTCTTGTGGATCCAATGATTTAAATGTTCCAGTGTGACTTTGATCCAGTCCTCACAAATCGCTTTGATCTTTTAATCTGCTGCTACGCGCACCAGATCTTGTTGTTTACTTTCACTTTGTCAATTTCAGCAAATTGAGTGACACGCCCCTATATTGTCATTAAGAAATCTTCGCAGAAACTCTACCAAGAGATTTTTGGCGCAACATAAATGCAATTAAAATGGATTCTTATTACTTTGCAAATTAGAAGTTGAAGCTGCAAACAGAACCATACGACTGAAAGAAATGTGAAAAAAGTAGAGACAAGAAATATACAAATCCTTGGCAGCAGCAAATTAATTGAGCAAGTGGGCAGATAGTGCGAATCTGAATCGCAATTTAAGAGTGCAAGACCAGAAGATTGTCAGATCTATGGACTCCATCCTTTGCTAGAGAGTCAGCAATGTCGTTGTAAACTCTTGGAACTTTTACTATCTTCCAGTTTGGAACTCGTTTTTTCAAGGCTTTAAGATGAAGAATGGTCTTTCTAAATTTCCAAGGAGCTTCTTCAGGGTGCAAAATCCATTTTAAAGCATTCGAAGAACCTATCTCAATTAGCAAACCGTGTGAAGAGGCCCAATCCGAGGAAGCAATTTGGTAAAAGCTTCCTTGATTGCGAGAATTTCCGCCTCATTAGAGTCAGCGACACCGATGGGATTTGAGAACGTTAACTTAATATCACCATCATGATCTCTTAAGACACCTCCTATACCGGTTGGTCCTGGCTTGCCAAGTGAAGATACATCAACATTGAATTTGAGAAAACCAATGTCAGGTCTTTGCCAAGAATGTTGGCTTGAGATAGACTTTTTACGAGTAGGACAGAGATTGGCATGCATGGGAAGTCTGAATAAATCATCAAATGACTGTGGTTGGTTAGGCTACTTAGCCATAATCCACCAAGCAAGCCTCAATCTAATTGTGTCAAAAAGTTGAGGAACATCCACAAATTTTCCATTAAACACAACATCATTCCTATGAAGCCAAATTGACCACACCACCACAAAGAAGAGCATCTCCAAACTTCCTTATGTTTGTGAGAGTGGAGAAGATTCTGCCAGGCACAAATAAAAGTGATAGGGTCGCCTGGAGAGACCCATGTGATATTCCAAAAAGCACAACAGAGAGACCAAATAGACCATGTCACTTTGCAATTGAAAAAAAGATGAGAAAAAGTTCCAGTCTCATTATGACAAAAGGAACATAAGGCAGAATCCCAATTTATAATACCTCTGCTTGCTAATTCTGCTTTGACATGCGCTCTACCTTTCATGATTTGCCAAGCGAGAGTTTCAACTTTGGAGGAGCAAGACCCTCCCAAACCAGCTTCCAATGTAGGGCTTGAGGATGTGATCTATCTAACACATTCCTGCAAAAGGAAGAGGCCTTATAAATTCCATTAAGAGATAACTTCCAAATAGCTTTGTCTTTGAGATTGTGACTAAGAGAAAAATCTTCGAGAGTGTGCAGAAGATTATTCCACTGATGTGATTCCCCATCAAAGAGTCTCCTTCTAAGATCAATCTTCCATTCTCACTCATTAATGTCATTCCACCTTCCATAATCACTAACCCTTCCATCCTTGTTTATTGCAAGAGCATAAATGCGGGGAAAAGAAACTTTCAGGGGGGTATTGCCCACCCATGTGTCATTCCAAAAACTGATTAGATTAGCGATGCCTATACAAAGGCCAAGACCTTGATTTGACATGGGAAGAAAGGCTATTGTCTAACAAAAGTGGTTGTAAAACACCCTTCCAAATCCTTGAGCACATTCTGGTATTGTTGGTGTTTGGGATCAAATCCCTAGAATCCCAATTGGTTTTCTCAACTAGAACCCTTCTCTATAGAGCATCATGTTCGTTTGCAAACCTCCATATCCATTTATTAAGCAGAGATATGTTTCTCAAGTCCAAATCAACTATACCAAGCTCTCCTCTATCCTTAGGCTTACATACCGAGTCCCAATCAACATAATGGATTTTCTTTACCAAAACACCACTCCAGAGGAATCTTCTTTGGATTCGGTCAAGTTCATTTTTGACAGTACGAGGGAGAGTAAAAAGAGACATGAAGTAAGTCGGTAAATTTGCAAGAACCGACTTTATAAGAGTGATTCTGCCACCTATAGAGATATAGATGCCCTTCCAGCATTCAAGTTTGGCCTTAAACATGTCAATAATAGGTTTCCATATAGTGCCTGCTGAATAGGAAGCACCAAGAGGAAGGCCCAAATATTTGGTTGGCAACAAGTCGGTTCTGCAATTAACAGTTACAGCCCAACCTTGTAGTGTTGTTTGGTCAACACCAACTCCATATAGAGAGCTTTTATGGAAATTAATTTTCACAAAAATTCAAAGTATCATCAGCATATTGAATGTGAATGTGGGAGATTTCAAGATGGTTAGAGCCAACCTGGATTCCTCTGAAAAGCCAATTTCAGTGGCTTTATTCAACAAGAGACTGAGCATCTGCCCCACAATTACAATGCAAAATAAGAGCGGTGAAAGTGGACACCCTTGACGCAAGTCTCTTCTAATGGCGGCGAATTGTCTCGTGGGAGAACCATTAACGAGAATAGAGAGGGACACTGTAGAAACACATGTCATAATCCATTTGATCCACTTTTGTCTGAACCCCATTTTTTTCCATGGAGACGAGGAGGAAATCCCAGGAAACACTATCAAATGCCTTCTCAAAGTCCACTTTAAAAAGAATCCCGCTGGAACCTTTCTTCTTAAATAATTTCATTGGCCACCAAAGAGCAGTCAAGAATGTTGACTCCATAGTTTTTGATGATAACAAAACATTCTAATTTAGTGAAAGACTGACCAAGCTACTTAAGTGTGCAGTGACAAATTGACTAACACATACAACTCATGGTTATGCGCAAAGCAAATCCTCATTAAGCTCAAAGTCACAGAAGAAGCATGCTAGATGAAGTCCTCCCTGTTAAGCATAAATCAAGTTGAGATTGAAGATTACTTAGCCCAAGTTGGAAAAGAGAAACCATTTCAGTGAGACTAAAAGTCAGAACAAGAAGGATGCATATGAAGAAGTGAGTGAGATTTCAGAAGGAAGTTAGCTGCAACGAGTTTCAGTGCCACTAATTTGAAAGTCCAATTTAGTGAGACTAAAATGGATTGACAACATCATCAGACAGTTTTTGTCAGCGCCAGAAAACGACAAAATAACGGGATTAAAATTTAAATCGGCGCTCCAACGGCTAGTTTCGATAGATTTGTATTTAAAGCTTGAAATGACCGTTGGAAACAAGTTTTGAGCATTCAAGAAGCCAAAAGAAAGCATTAACTCTCAAGATTCTTCTCCAAGCCGTACTAAACTCTAATCCTTTGTTTTTGCTTGGTTTTGAGCAAGTTTGTTCTTAAATCTATTCTGTAAATCTTGCCCAGAGCTTACCTTGTGTATTTCGATCACCTAGGATCAGTTTACACACTTCAAACCTTGTTTATTTGTTTGTGATTAAGTGCGGGGAGCACTTGTGCGAGCTAGGGTTTTTAGCTCGTTGTGGTTTCAAGCTTGGAAAGCTTGGTTTGTGTAAAGGCTTGGTGTAGGCCCGTAACTACATCGGATTAGTGGATTTGGTGAAAATCCTTGGTTAGGAAGAGACAAGGTAGAGGACATAGGTCGGGTGGACCGAACCTCTATAAATCGTGTGTCAAGCTAAGCATCTCCTAATCCCTTCTAGGTACTCTGCCTTTATTAGTCTTTATTGCTTGCCATTCATTCCTCTGTTCTCCTCTGCCTTCTTCATTTACTTTGCATATTGCTATATTCATCATCTCTGTCACATCCATTTATTGCGATCTGCTCTGTTTATTCCGACTTGTTTCTTCATTATATTTGGTTGCACTAATAGTTTGTGTTGCAGAGAAGTTGTTAAGTTGAAAGAATTTTCGAAAGTGGGCTATTCACCCCCCTCTAGCACCACCTTTGGGACCAACAAAGAATTGATTCAACCCCACCACTTGAGTAATAACCTTCCCCAATCTTCTAGCGAGAACCTTAGAGAGGATTTTATAGATGCTCCCAATTAAACTAATGGGACGGTAATCTTTTAGATGGGACTTGGGAGGATTTTATAGAATGCTTCTTGAAAAAATTAAGGTTGAAACCGTCAGGGCCGCGGCCTTATTCCCATCACAACAGTTAATAGCTTCAAGGATTTCTTCCTCGGTGAAGGGATTTTCCAGCCAATTTGCGTCATGCTCATCAAGCTCCTTGATTTTGTGGGCAGAGAAATTACAATAGAGATTTTCGAAAAAATTAGGATTAGGCACTCCCTCTTTTATAATTGCAGGCTCACTGGTGATGGTGCCGTTAATCTCTATCTAGTGTGTCAATTTTATTGACCCTGTATCTTGCAGAAGCTGACAAGTGGAAAAATTTTGAGTTTTTATCCCCTTGTTGAAGCCATTATTTAATACGGGACTTTTGAAGCCATGAAGATTCTTCAATTCGATAAAGCCGCCATAACTCAAGTCACCTCTCATCTTATTCTTAATGAGATCGTCTCTGAAGACTGTTATCTGCATTGTTCTGGCTTTGGAGTTCAAGCTGATGGATGTCCTTTTCTAACTTCTGGATAGAATATCTCACCTCACCAAAATTCTCCTTGTACCAAGAATTAAGCATAGGCTTAATGCCACGCAATTTAGACCACAAATCCCTTGAATGAGTTGGCCCTTGACCATGAGAGACGTTGTCCCAAGCTTCAACTAAAGTCTCTTGGAAGCCATTCTCATTGAGCCAAAAATTGAAGAAGCGGAATGTGATCAAGCAATTCCGGAGATAGAAAGGAACCTGTCAAGTCTGCTAAAGGATGGATTATCTCTTTTGCTACACCATTTAAGATGCTTTGCTTTAGCTATAGAAAGGTAGCATTAATCACTCAAAAACAAAAAAGACAGACAATTATAAAGGCAAGGGAAATAAATCTGATTGAAAATCAAGTTCAATATCGTACCTGGAAAATAGTAAGACAATAGCAATAACCTCAACAATACCAACCACAAATAAAAAAGATTTATGCATGGAAACAAATAAGCATTTGGAGATTTGAAAGTGTAAAATAGTGCAAGGAGAGAAGCAAAGGATTCAAATCAGTTATAATAGCAACCAAAGGAGGAGCATCTTTGCAACTATATATAGCTTCAGATAGAATTAATGTTCAAAATGCTCTATATACATTACTTAACTACCTAGAAAATATTTTTGTATACCTGCTCAAACCTATCCGAGTAGCATGACAATTCTCTGAAATCCTCAAAAGTTCATGTGAATTTCCTGTTCAATCTCAATGGTACTTGAAAGCTAATCTCGCGTACAACAAACAACAAACAAAATACAGTAGAGTACAACAAAGGATAGCTTACATGATTTATATGGAGGTGGAGCAGACCTCTTACTTTCATTTTCACACTATATAGCATGCAAGAAGATCTAGCACGTCTTTTATCTGATTTTTATTTAAAATTAAAAGTATATGAATACTAGAATTGTACCCAGATGGAATCAACAGATTTGCCTTTCCAGTTGAGCAATTAATGGAGTTTTTATTTTATTTTTGTTTCAAGTTCAAAACTCTACATTGCGTTCTCGGTTTGAAATTTCAAAAGTCAGCAATTACATATTCAATTTGAAGTTCTACATATATTGAAAAGGAAAAACAGCCAATTCCAATTCCATATTAGAAACTTTTCATCCCCAGTACAAGGAAACGATACGCTCGTCCAGTCAGCACCATGCAATATGACGAACCAAATCATCTATCAATATTTCAAAAACTTGACGATTGCAACAGAGAAATTAAATGATTACAAAGATTAAAAAAATTACTTAAAAGCTAAAATTTTCCAAATAAAATTGATAAAAAAAATTACCTTCTAGCATCATTAGAACTCTTCTCTGCAGCCAATAGCAGTGATTCGATACTCTTCCAGTATACATGCGGCAAAAATTCCTCAATTTTTAATAAAATCTTACTTTCATTCAAACCCTATATATATATATATATATATATAAAGAAATATTAAAATCATAAAAAGACTAAAACAAAAAAAATGAAGATTAACAATGATAAATATTCAAATCATAAAGTATACTAAAACAGCAAAAATGAAGATTAACAATGATAAAGACGTACCGTGCTCTTGCAAGACTCGAAACAATTACATATAAATCTATGTATGTTAATCCCACGTTCATGATCATAATTGAACTTGTTTTCATCCTCGTTAAGTATAGACCAAAAAATACTATCACGAGGTACCCCTTCATCCCAATTATCAAGGGCAATGAAACTTTCTTCCAAAGTATAATAGGTTATAAGCGTATTCCAATTCAATACCTTCACCATATTTTCGGTAAAATGAACTTTTTCTGTAGTACCCCAAAAAAATGGTGAATCTAGTATGAAACTTGGATGAATTAAACTCCTGAAACAAAAAAAAAAATTAATAAAAAAATAAATTTAACCAAATGAATTAATTTTATAAGTAATCAAACACGATCAAATCTAATTTAGTTACTTACCGTTTCTGCCCGAATGGTAATACTATCTTCAAATATGAAACTAATTCTACCTCCAATTCAAAATCTCTGTCTTCACATACGTCCTCAACACCAAATAATTCACCCCCAATTACTCTCATCATGATCTCTCGAAACTCTTCAAAATGATCCTTAATAGTTCTCGATGTATCACCAAATCGTTTTTGAGGTTTCATTGAGCCTCGAACCAAAACACTATCTTTATATTCCACAAATAATGCATCTGTCAAGCTAGTAAGGGTGGCTATCTTGATACCATAAATATACCAAAAAGCTTGGATATAGTCCCTGTGAAAAAAAAAAAATATATATATATATATATATGAATAATTAAAGAGATTTGACAGTAGAAGATAATTGTACATAAACAATTCATTTAACCCCAAGCAATAATATGCCTCTGCAAGATTTATAGTATATAGAATCAAACTGAAATAGCTGCAAAACAAACAGATTTTAACAAACCAATCGAAGTAGAATGAATCAGAAAAGAAATAAAAGAGACAAGTTTGTTGAATCTAAAAAAGATAACGTGCTTACTTAGGGATTAGATTATGCATGTAATATTATTGGATCTCAAACTCCATAATCCATTCCAATTTTTTAAATGAACTCTGGAAGTAGGCTATCTGATATGCTTTGTAACAAACTCAATCGTAAAGTAACAAAAGGATTAATTATGCCTCTGATCTATGGTAGAAAAGAATACAACACTAGCAAAGATATTAAAGTACTAATAAATTCATTAATGGATAAAAAATTCAAATACAATGAGTACAAAGAAGCAACTAAAAAAGATACCCATCCATGGCAAACAAAGTAGAGTACAACAATACATGATTTATGGAGCAGAGCTCTTACTTTCATCATGATTTAAAATTATAAGCCAATAGATAGATCTAAAAGCATGTTCATTAAGTCTAAAATTAAAAGTGTTCGTCCTTCCCAAATAGAAGGATGCATCGATATCGATGTTGTATATATACTTGTACCATGAAATTGAACTAAAAGCAAATCTAAAAACCCTATAAACCGCCACCTAATCAAAGATCAAACAAATAAAAACCGCAACCAAATATAAACAAACAATTAGAGTAAAAGGCAAAAAGTAAACCATACCTAAAAATCTTCTTGAACTCGGGCTTGATAAACTGCCACCATAATCTTTTGTATTTCGACAAATCTTGTCCTTTTTTCTTCATATCCAACCAGTCTCGCCAACTCAGACCTTGTGTATTTAAAAATTCGTTCATCTTCATATCCAACCAGTCTTTCCAAGAAAACAACTTTTTAGGGAATTTGATGTATGAGCAAGCAGTTTCAAGACATGAATAATCTTTGTTTAAAATTAAATTGGATGGTTTTAATATGTAGCGATTATCCAAACTATCCAAGAGATCAAATTCATCGGATGCTACTTTGGCATCTTCAAAACTCATGACTGTCACCTCCTTGTTATGGATTGAACCATGAAACAATCCCACCCGAAGACGACGACATAAATATCCTATCCAAGAGCAGCCGTCGGGGTCGACAATATAGAGAGGTAATGACTGCATAACCAAACAAACAATACATACAGATTAAAAGATAATAAAAAGTTACGGCTCCAATTTTTTTTCAAAGGCAAAAAGGATTTATTCTATTCTAGAGGCACTCCAACAAAGGAGAAAGGTCACAGAACAAGGCACAAAAACAAATCCATCCGAGCCAGAAAACCAAAATAAAGCAAAACAAGTAAAACAAAAAAACAAGCAAGCAATCGAAACCTCCCCTTTGAAAGCAAGCCACGCTCTCTTATTCATCTCTGCTCCAATTACTTTCTTTTTTCAAAGGCAAAATATTATTTAGGAAGAATGTGATTACAAACACTTCCCAATTACGAAACCAACATGATCGAAAGGAAAAAAGAAAAACACTAATCATAATACATACCGGTTTCTTGGATTCAAACTCTGCATCATCACGAAAAGCGTCGTAATCGTAATCAGGCTGAGGGGGCATAGATTGGCCAGCGCCCATCTTTAGAGGGTTTTTGAAGAATTGAAGCTGAGATAATAAAAGATAGAGGGTTTTTGGTTACCCTTTCAATTATATGGTTAAGGGAAGGATAATAATTGAGATTTCTGCTGCTGCAATACACTTAAATAGGGCTGTGCTAAGGAAAAATAAAAAAGAGGCGGTGGATTATTATGGTTTGACTTCGGCCAAATCCAATTCATTCCAGCTCCAACAATATCCTAAGGTTATTTGGCAAATTAATCCGAAAATATCTACGGATTATTTATTTTTATTATTTTATTAACTATTGCTAACTACCTCTAGATTTTGTAATTGTCTTTTATTTATTTATTTATTTACATGTCCGATAAGTGTGTGCCTAAAATGTACCGGGCTTTTTGATGGAAATCACAGCACTATTAACAATTAAGGTGACTCGGAAGTAGCTATGGCTAGCTATTGCTACATTTTTTGTAGTAAATGGAGTTATATCTCCTGCATATAGGATTGCATTCAATTATAGAAAAATTCAAGCCGCCGATACAAGGGAAGCGAAAAAAAAAAAAAGAAAGGAGAAGTTGAAGTAATCGAGGGTCAATAAATTGAAGTAGTCGAAGGACACAAGCAGGGAACTTCTTCATCCTTTCGTCCAATCTTCCCCAAATCGATCATTGTCTTCCTCTGACGTGGCATCTTGGCTTCGGCTTTCAATTCTAACAACCCACCTAATTGAAATTATAGGAACAATATAACCAATTTCATTAGTAGTAATATGTATTGGGGTATTCTTTCCCATGTCATAAATAACTCCATTGCCAATTGCATATCTTTGGCTTCTGTTGGTGTCTACTGTCTTGGTCTTATTTCACTTTATATTGCTTTATATATCTTTGGAATAACAAGGTACTATTTGATTGTAGTACTTATATATATATAACCTAACTTTTTAGCTACAAAGTTGGAAAATTGAGATTTTTAGCTGCATTGGACTTGAGTTGAAGGGTCTTCGACTTTAAATATGCCTAAATTTAAAGAGTATTTCAGAATGATAACTTTTTGTATGCCTTTGAATATATATGTTCAGCTATGGTCTCATAATGGTGGTTCGATATGGAAGGCTTATTCTTGACTGATTAAGCTGGCAAGACTGTGGAACTTGGTTTGGTGCAATTTATTGAACATCCTGATGGCTACAAGTTTGAACTACTCTGGAGAGGGTAAAGGGGGAGTACAAGAACGCGCGGCACCACCACCACTCTTCCACTAAAGGGTAATTTCATTAATTTCTTTAACTCAAGAACAGCGCAACTACACTTCCACCAGAAGTTGAACAATTTGGGTGTTTCAACTCTCAGGTGCTAACTTATTATGTTATTATATTTTATAATTCATTGAGATAAGTAAATAAGCCTTTTTTGTTTAGGCCTTGCATTGGCTAGCAGAGTTGGGCTTCACAAGACTATAAGTTGAAGGTAGTGCTGTACACATCATCAACAAGTTGAACTCTACTGATTTCTCACCTATTTTTACATATATTGCTTATGCACATTTTGCTAAAGCTTATTTTCAATTTGTTTCTTTTGACTATATTTGCAGAAGTGGCAACTATGTTGCTCAAGGGCTACCTAGATTTTTGGTTTATATTTAGATTGGGAAATTGTTTGGAGGGAGCAAGAGCTATCATGTCTTAATGATTGTACATTTGAGTTAATATATATAATTAATTAATAATCCATATATTTCGCCAGAGAAGAATTTGTGAATTTATATATATAATACAAGATACGAGGCATTCACTATGTGAGTAAATATGAAAATAAAATAATTTAGATGTAGTAGTTTGTGGTAGTTTTTTTTTTTTTCAATTGGTAGCTCTTTTAATGATATAAATTAAATATAATTATTATATTTATCCTTCAATTGGTAGTTTTTATTTTCTTTTGAATTTTTTTTAAAATTGAGTTTGTTTCCGAGTCAACTCGTGAGACAAACTCAGGACTTCACATTATAATTAGTATAGATATATAATATTATATAATCCTCGTGGCTTACATATCAAAATTGAATTTAAATATTATCAAAATAGTCCAAAATGGTATCCAAATATTATTTACTATTTATTATTATGTAATTATGTAATGATAATGCGATTTCTTTTAAAAAAAAATTAACTTTGATGAAAGTAGAACTTCTTTGCACAATATATACATCATTTCTATATGTTTCTTTCTACTTCTTTGTGCTTTTCTTACTTGACCAAAAATTTAGTTGAAGGCATTAATATTGTTGACTCCATGTGTTTTTAATGATAACAAAACATTCTCTTTATTTAAATCTAACAAAATCTCTAAGTGTGCAGGTACAATATTAGCATATTATATATTGACAACACTAACAGCCTTTCTAGATGTCTTGTTTGGTGATATTAAGAATCTCATTGAAGGACTTAAAGATATAGACTTGAAGCTTCATAGGGAAGGACTCCATGATCAATTTATTAAGGGAATATGAAGCATGAGGAAGATCAATGAGAGAATTGAAGGAAAGTCAAGCAAAGCAAGAAGTGACTAGATTGGATGACTTACGGATTACTAGTTTTCTCAACAAGGGCTTAAAGGATTCAAGTTGGAAGCTTCATGAGTGGAAGAATGGAATTAATCTTTTGAAGATACATGAAGCATGGAAAGAAGAATGAGAAGATTAGTGAGAAGTAAACGGTCCAATCGTGATTGCCCATGTAAGTGAGAATAACACTACAACTATGAAGATGAAGATCTGACATGACATGGAAGCATAATTCAAATCTTCAATATATTGGCAATGAACAGCGAAGCATGAAGATAGTCTACACAAATTTCTGATGGTGTAAAGTTTAGTCGGACTAATTTGAGCGCAGAAATTAGGGCGACTAATTGACTGAACAGACAGACTGTGACGTGACAAACTAAATTCCAGCACTAGAAAACGACAAAATAACGGCTAATTTGTTGCCAGTCGCACCAGAACGGTTTGAAACGGCTAGAAACGGCTGGTTTTGTAATCTCTCATATATATACAAGTTCAAATGATGTAGAAACATGGAGAGACATTATGTAGAGTGTAGAACTTAGCCAAACTCTGAATCAAGAATTTTCATCCTTATCATTTTCCCTTGGTTTTTGGCTTGAGGTTTAGTGTGTTTATAGCTTATATTTTTATGTAAACCTCCTAGGGCTTAATATGTGTAATGAGATCAGTTTAGGATCATTGTACACATCTTCCCCTTGAATTAAGTTGGGTAGATAGTGTTGGGAAAACACTCAACAAGCTAGGAGCTTGGGTTTGGAGCAAGGGTTTTGCTCAACTTGTTAAGGCGTGATGAAGGCTCGTGAACTTCATTGAAACAACGTGATGAAGGCCCGTGAACTTCATTGAAATGGCATGATGAAGGCTCGTAACTTCATTGTTTGTAAGAGCTTGGATGGCTCGGTTGTGTTGGATTGGTGAAGGCCTTTAACTTCATCGGTTTAGTGGATTTGTTGAAATCCTTGGTGGGGATAGCCAAGGTAAAGGATGTAGGTCGGGTGGATCGAACCTCTATAAATGAGCTTGCATTATCTTTTCTCTAAACCCTTAAGTTGAATTCGTTCTCACTAAACCTTCAACAACTCTATCCTTTCTCTTATTTGTTGAGTATTTCATTATGTCTTTCCCTACTCAAACATACCTTTGCCTTGAAGAGTTTACTATCAAACCACTCATTTCTTATTTCTTTCTCCTCTAAAGACTTCAAGTTACACTCCTAATCATATACAAACCTTCATGATTGATGTTCAAATCTGAAACAGTGTCACTGATTACAGAATCAGCTGTCATTTTTATATTGCCTGCATATAGGATTGCATTCAATTATAGAAAAATTCAAGCTGCAGATGCAAGGGAAGCGAAAAAAAAAAGGGAGAAATTGAAGTAGTCGAGGGTCAATAAATAGATTAGTTCTTGTTCTTGTTCTTGTGACTTTTAAAGCACCGATCGAGCACCAGGACACAAGCAGGGCACTTCTTCATCTTCTTGTCCAATCTTCCCCAAATCGATCATTGTCTTCCTCTGATGTGGCATCTTGGCTTCGGCTTTCAATTCTAACAACCCACCGAATTGAAATTATAGGAACAATATAACCAATTTAATTAGTAGTAATATGTATTGGGGTATTCTTTCCCATGTCATTAGAGGCAAATGAATGAGTTTTAATGTTTTAACTTCTAATTATGTATAGGTATAGATTGAATAAGTTTAAAATATACCCACTTTTGACACCCCCCCCCCCCCCTCCCAAGTTAAAGAGTATTTATATTTCATTAAATCTCACACAAAGGTACTAGACCAATCCACCCCATGCATCTTATTGTTGTAATTGACTTCTTGTTCCCAACTAATCTCCATCGAAATTGATTTTCACAAACTCATACCTCAGTCGAAAGTATCATACAACGGTGTTAGGAGCTTGTGCAACAACGAACGTGGGATTGCTCTAATTTGGTCCATTCTTATCGAGAAACAAATGTTTGTGCAAATTATTACCTTATGAATTGGGCACATCTAGATCATCTTTAGGGATCTCTTCATTGACTTATTCAGGAGGACATGTTCGGTGTAGTACGATCTAGGGTCACTGTTAGCTAAAGCGGTCTTTGACCGTGCTATTAATACACCGAAAAATAAAAATAAAAAAATAAAAGCCCCTCAACTCCAGGGGTGAACCCAGGAACTTTTCTATGGGGGCCCGACAACCAATATACAAACATTTCTAGTTATGATAAAAAAAAATGGACTTATACATAATTCATTAATGAGTAAAAAACTTTGAATAGACATTTATAGTAATTCATTTTGTATATAATTAAGAAAAATTATAAAAAAGTTAATACATAATTAATTATGTATAACTAATAGATTAATTTGGGGTAAGTGCTTTATGTCCTTTTTGTCAACTTATTATCGAGTCTTCACTTCATTTGTTTCGAGATTGTGTGTTTGCCAAAGAAGTTTGGAATTGTGCTTTTGCGTCTCGTGGACCACAGGCTGGTTTTTTCACTCAACCCTTGGTGGTTTGTGATGGGTGCCATATTCCATCAAAAATAAAAATCATACAAACCTATAGATAGGGTAAGTACGAGTTGATCCCACAGAGAACTATTGTTTTAATTACTTTTTTAAAGTTGTGAATTAAATTAAATGGGGGTTTTGTGAATAAATTGATTAAACTAAATTAAACACAAATTAAACTAGTGAAATTAAAGCAACAATTAAATAGACATTCCAATTTCAAGACAATCGCACTCTTGGGTTAAAAAGATTTGATCATTGGCATCAATTAATATCTAACTTGGTAAATAGATGGCGTAGATTAATGTCAAACGCCCATTAATCCCTATCTTTCCTTAGTCTTCATTAGTCATGACGCAAGTCCTAGACTAAATCCTAACAGATGTACTAACCTAGTTCCAAGCGTCTACCAGATTCAAGTAACTCATTTCTTTAAGAACTAGAAAGATTTTAGCCAACAATAGACAATGCTCACTAATATAGGCAACATTCAATCTATATTCAAGATTCTCTTAGAGGGCTACTCTAAGTTGTTACTTGTGATTTGATTACCTACGATTGCATATAGGAATCTCATCTAACAATAAAAATCATACCTAATTAAATAGATGGCCATTCTGAATAATCAAGCATAAAATCGTTCAAATAATTCAGAGAAAATTGAAATACTTACAAGATAGATGAATAAGTGCAGAGCCTCACAAATCAATACCCAAGAGATTGAATGTCTTAAAATTAAATTAACTAGAAAAGAAAAGAATTAAGAATAATTAACAATGGAGAAACCTCCATTCTTGAAATATCGATAACGTTTTTCCAAGCTAAAAGCAAAATTCCATATTCTAGAATTCCAAGTTCCGTCCAAGGCATGCAGCACCTTTTAAATATATAAACCTAAATTTCTAAGGTTTGGCAATTTACGATATTGCCATGAAAACCAAAATCTAAAAATAATAATAATAATAAGTAAATAGCATGGGTAAAGGCCCAACATATCATGT
The DNA here is from genome assembly GCA_001974805.1 of Corchorus capsularis. NCBI lineage: Eukaryota > Viridiplantae > Streptophyta > Magnoliopsida > Malvales > Malvaceae > Corchorus > Corchorus capsularis. The sequence continues at coordinate 31,498 of AWWV01013989.1, read as the reverse complement.
GTCCAGTTAGTGTACTATTAAGCCCAAAAGAAATTGAGTCCACGTGCTTTCCATCCAATTTCTGCCTTGATTTGCACAGCCTGTTTGGACCCCGTTGGCAGGTTGAGTTTTCACTAACAGCAGGTTGAGACAGCAGGTTGAGACAGGAAAATTTCTTGCTTCCTCCTTGGTGAATGTCGACCCTTTTGCAGAAGTTGATCTCGACCCGCTCCAGGTTGATGCAGGAATCTACTTAATTGCTCTCATATGTCTTCTTTTGACTCCAATTCTCCTTTTAAGTACCTAAAACACATAAAGGAACAAACTAAATAGCAAATCACCTCAAATAGTCATAAAAACACCTTCATAGGACATAAAAAGGAAAGGAAAATATGCACTCAACAGTTTGGTTGCATGAAAATTCCTCTCCAACTCGACGTTCTGCTGAGCTAGATACATGGGCTTTATGGTTTGTTGTTACAATGTGGTGTCTATGGAAAAGGCGCAATAACTTGGTGTTTCATTCGGTCCTTGAACCTTCGGGGAAGGTATGGTTTCTGGTATGTTATCTTGCTCAAGAAATAGAAAATGCTTATAGCAAGCATGACAATCGTCTTCATAAGCAGGTTAGTTGGGTTACTTGGCAGTGACCTCCCCCACGATGTTATGTACTCAACACGGATGGAGCTGTTAAACAGGACACTGGCCTTGCTTCAGCAGGAGGTTTAATCAGAGATTCTAGCGGTACTTGGATTGGAGGGTTTACTATTAATATTGGTATCACAGATAGTTTCTCTGCGGAGCTCTGGGGTATCCGTGAAGGACTGCGTCTAGCTAAATCTATCGGGCTATCAAATGTTATTGTTCAGTTAGATGCTAATGTTGTTGTTAATTTTCTGAAGAATGGTATCAATGACTCACACCTAAATTCTACTTTGGTACGAGAGGCACTAGCTTTGATCCAAGGAGGATGGGTGAAGGAGATCACTCATATCTCCAGAGAAGGGAATCGATGGTCGGACTTTTTGGCTAATCTCGGTCAGAGTTTTATACAGGGACCTTCGGTTTTAGTGGCGCCACCTGATGGACTTCTTCACTGTTAAAAGAGTTTAGCTGACTTTATCGGCATCTTATGTACCAAAAAAATAGATTAATTTTCTTGAATTATTTTTCCATCATATCTTAAATAAAGTGAAATTGGAAATAGTTGATGTATCATAATTCACATAGATTTAATCAGTTGACTAATAAAGAAAGAAAAATATATGTATTTAAGTGTAATGAATGGTTAAATATATTGAACAAAAATTAAAGAAAGTAGGATTTTTTTTTGTTAAAAAGAAAGTCGGATTTAAATGTAAAAGATCATTTTACACAATGAATAGTGAAAGGGGTGAGTATGGGGTTAAACACATTAATTGGGTGCACTTATAATACCTTTTTTTTGTTAATACCCATTATTACTATATATGGGGAAATCGATCTATAAATTAGCAGCCATCAAAAGCAAAAAAATAAGCCCAAAATATTATAGTTATATCTTTATCACTACTATACAAGCCACAAACTCCAAAATTATTATTGAAACCCAACATCGTATTTGTAATTAATAAGTTAGTTTTCAAAATTTTTTTTTTTTTTTTGAGCAAAATAGATTTAAGTTCCATTAAATAATGAAATCATGGTTACAAATGTCGGATGGTAAACACCCGCATCACACACTATCTAACCTTAATCTAGCTAAATTATGTGTCAAAGTATTGGCTTCTCCGGGAACATGAGTAAAAGAGCACTCATCAAATAGCAAAGTCAATTCCCGGATTTCATAAATTAGATTGCCACCCTCCCACCAGCACGGACTTGAATTCTTGATCTGATCGATAGCTATCCGACAATCACTCTCGATAATGCACCTAAAAGCACCCAACTCCAAAGCTACCTCAAATCCAAATAGCAATGCATGCACCTCCGCATATAGTGAGTCTGAAACAAAACTCAATCTACGGGAGGCACTAGCAACTACGCTCCCATTGCTATCACGAACCACCACCCCAAGTCCTGCCTCTTTCCTCTCCACACAGAAAGAAGCATCCACATTAATCTTCAATAAGCCCGGAGATGGAGGTACCCAACCTTGATTACGATTGTTCAAACCACCTATAACAGGTATCTCATCGAGCTTACAAAGCTGGGCAACAATATTGCAGACCACCCTCGCTAAAGCAGTCGGCAAACTACATATTCTATTGTGAAGAGAATTATTCCTGTTTTTCCAAAGTAGCCAAAAAGGGTGCATAAAAATTTATCCAGCTGGTCAACCCGTGATGCCTTGGCCAAGACAAAATCCCAATACTCTAACTCATGATCACTCTCATCACTCCAATTATCAAAACAGCTACCAACCCACGGACAGACCAAATCCCAAACTCTCCTACACAAAGGGCATTCAAACAAAGCATGGAATAATGTTTAATAAAATTTCAATTTCAATGACTTGAATGTGATGATCACGAGTAGGAGTAAAGTACTACCATTAAATAGAAAATAAAAAGAAGAATATGCCAAGTGGGCCGGGTTTGAAGAATGAAGCAAGACCATACAAGCCCATCTATAATGGATCATTAAACACCAAAATTTTCTTCTTAAACCCATTTGAAATGTTATTACACAACCATACAAGCCCATTTATAATGGATTGAACACCAAAACTTTCTTCTTAAACCCATTCGAAATGAATCGCAAAAAACAAAAAAAAAAAAAAAAAAACATTTGAAATGTTAATACACACTATCTGTTGTTCAAATAGTAGACCGCATTACCAAGTAGGGTTGGATCCAGTGCTAAGTTGCTCATTCCAGCTTAAATAGGTTTCAGATTCGATACCTCACGTAGCTGCCTTTGTTGATAGATTTATCCATAAAACCCAGGTGTATGATGCAGATGATCATAGCAAAATTCTGAATACCGATGAGAACAAAAAAATATAATAGACCATATTTTCTCTTCAAATAAGATTTGAATCTTGTGTAAAAATCGTCACTGGAAGAATTTCACATACATAGCATGGCCATGGAATATAGATACATGTGTGACTTTATTATAAAAAAAAATCTCCCTAAGATATAAATCAACCTTCAAATTGTGCATATTCAAAGGTATAATCATTTTCTACGTGTATATATAAAGTTATTGAGGATATGAATGAGGCTCTAATTGTCACCACAATTTCTTGTCAAAAACTTTCAAGTTTCAACTGACAAGCCATTTTCCATGGCCAGTTCCACAAGTGTGTCAAAAATTCTTTTAGTCAAATTCCCAATCGTCGTGTAAGGTTGGATTTGAGAACCGAAAGTTGAAAACAATAGCAAAAAGCATCTCGAATCTGCCCCATTAATTTCCTTTGTTTTATTTTGCAATTTGCGTACAACAAAAGCGACTTCTAAGTAGCTAATATATCCTACTCCTAGGCTAAGCCTACCTCTCTCTCTATATATTATATATTATATATTATATTATCTATTATATACTTTATCTATATGGTTGAATTAATTTTTTTTTTCTTTGCGTGTAGTTTTATAATACTCCCTTTTTAGCATGCTCCTTTTCCATGCAGATAAGATAAGTCTTTTTTCCCCACATGGCATATGAAAATATAGAGTTTTGCTCTTATTAATCAGGATTTGACCAAGGTTAACGGTTTGGATAAGTCTTTTTTCTTTTAGTACAACACAATTAATTTTATTAAACAAAAATAGTTAGTACAATCAAAATAAACATGCAGATCATATCAAAACAATACAAAAAAAGTCTAAGGAGGATCAAATAACAACATCTAAAACTCTTAGATAAAGGATATTAGCACTTGTGACCATCAAGCGAAGCCTGAATGCTGAAGAGTCCTGGAATAGGAGCCAAAAGATTTAGAGTGATATCGGCATTCATTGATGCCGAGTTGAATTTGAAATATTGTTATGTGGAAGATTTAAAACACACGTGTTGATCGGTCGTTGATCAAATCACAAGATAATTCCCCACAAACCAATAACTATTAGTTAGGGCAAGTAGGGGTCGAATCCACAGGGAGAGAGGATAATTTCTTCACTAATTAATTATGTTAAAAAGATTAATTTGGAAATAGAGATTTTGATGATTCTAAATTAAAACTAACAAAATAAATTAAAAACAAAGTAAATTGAATAATCAACTATATAAAGAAAACCTCCAATATAGAATCTATTTCACCCTTGACAATATTAATATGGATCATAGACACAAAACATAAATTCGATATTAATTGCCAATCAATTAAGCATCATAAATCATTCTAACGTAGTATATATCCTAAGATGTAGGCTTCAATTTTCCTTAGAACAAAATAATCTCCCTAATATCTCAAACAACTCCACTTGAATAATTGGTATAGGAACAGACGTGATGCTAATTCCAACATGCTAAAAAGATTAACTCGCATCTCGCTGACAATTAACCTCAAATGTTATGATCTAGGTTTCACCCCTTCCTATAACAAGCATTAGGTTTTATTAATTCACATGCATGATAAATCAATACCAAACTTGCCTACATCAATTTCCATCTCGGCCTAAAGATTTCAACAAGGTTTGATATCCCATTGAACCTAGGACTCCTAGAATTTCAATTGTTGCTTGGACCAACTTTAGCTTGAATCAAGCTACTTGAATCTAACTATAGCATTCATATTATCAAGATAAGTAGGCCTCCAAATCCATCAAGATATGAACACATAAAATGAAGTATAGAGATAAGAAACATATTCAAATGAAAATCAAATTATCAAGAACAAAAGTCTCCCCATAAATTAAATGTCAAGAGATCAATAAGATTCTACATTGGAGAAATAAAAGATTAGCTACTCATGAATTGAGTAACCATCAAAAGGAATAGAAAAACCTAGAGTATGGTCGGCGCCTCCTTGCTCCAATCTTCAATCAAAATCGCCAACTCTCCTTTTCTAGAGAGAAAAGGTGACTATTTATACTAGAGACTTAGGGCTAACTTAACCTAGGACAAGATAGTAATTTAAGCTCATTAAACCACCTTCAATTGGGTTTAAAGTCGTCCTCCAGGCCTGAACTAACTCTTAATACCGAATTAGGGTTTATCAAATCATCTTGGGCTTTCCAAAGTCCAGCATGTCTGCAGAAACTTCAGGGGCATTTTCGTCCACGATAACGGCAAAACTGGGCTTCGAACAAAACACGAAAGTTGTAGATCTTGAAGTCAGCTTTCCAATGGCTACTCATACGCCTCAAACGAAGATCTAGATCAAAAGTTATGGTCAAAATACAGAAAGGTCGCCAAATTTGGAAACAAGTGAAGAAGCTTCAAAGTGAAGACACACATGGCATGCGGATGTGCGCACGCATGGCTGAAACCCGACTCCCCCTGGGCGCCCATGTAGATGGCTTGTGCGCCCAGGGCGCTGGCCTCAGCCCCCATGTCGCCAGCGCCTATGAGCTTGCTGGTGGCATGTCTCGACTAGTGCTGGGCGCCCATGTGCCATGCTTGGCACCCCCATGTGGTTTGCCTCGCGACCCATGTACTCCAGTGCTATGACACTTCTTGACATATCTCCTTGCCTTGAAATTCAACTTTGTTCCTTGCTTCAAACTCTTGAAAATCAATCTTATGATGATAAAATTGACTCTTCAAGCTCTTCAATCACGATCATATTGGCTCCATTCTTCCTCCACATTGTCCTTGGAAAATATTTGTGTGAATAATCATCCAAAAGGGCTCCAAAAAGGTACAAGAATGGTGATTTTGCACTTTTCTTCACTTTAACACCTATAAACACAAATATACCAAATACAAGGCGTAATAAAGCATAAAATACCCAAAAAGCAAGGAAAATGACCATAAAAATATGCATAATTTTGGTCTGATCACGTGTCTTTACAATTAAGCACATGTGTCTTTCGTTTGTATAAAATACCAATTGTAACCGAAATCAGTTTGTTGTTGAATGATAAACTCAATTTCCTTTTCTTGTAAAACTCTCTGTATCTTGGCAAAATAACTGCCATTGTTGAAGATATTCTCGGAAGGAGTTCTTATGTACCCTCTTCTTCCCTGGATTACTTCTAATTGAATTTCTCTTCTATCAATTGGTATTTAGAGCTCTTTCCTGGTACCAAAATGACAAAGTCTCAGGATTCAGATAAGCAGAAATTGGAAGCCACTATGTGAGAGATTGTGGGCAAAATCTCAGAGCAAGAAGAACACATTTATGCTTTGAATTTGCAGCAAAGTCAGATTATGTCCCAACTACACAATACAGAGTCTTCGGTCTCTTCTAGGAACAACATCAACGGCGGAAGGGCTCAACATTTTAGCACGAGGCAGTCTCGGGTTGATTTTCCACATTTTTCTGGCGATGATTTGAGTGGGTGGATCTACCGTTGTAATCAATTCTTTGTAATTGATCAACCGCCAGGGGAAAACAAGGTGAGGCTGGCAGTTCTCAATTTTGAAGGAGATGCCCTTCATTGGCACAAGAACTGGGTTCGATACAAGGGAAGAGATCAGATTCTTGACTTGGACGAGTTTGTGTTGGCTTTGGAAGAAAGATTTGGTGAAGAACTTTATGATGATGCGTTGACAGAGCCTTGGGCATTAAGACAAACAGGTTATGTTCATGACTATTTCAGTCGTTTTGAGGAACTGCTTGGTAGAGTAGATTTATCTCAATCTTATGCCGTTAAAATTTTTATGAGTGGATTCAAACCTGTCATTTCTCAACCTGTGAAAATGTTTATGCCCAAAACACTTCATCAAGCCTACAAACTAACTAGATTACAGGAGGCTAGTATTGTTTCCCTTCAACAAGAACTCACCAAAAAACCTGCAATTTTGTCCGCACCTAAAAACAGTCTCACCAATACCCAAAAACACTCATCCACAGTAGCCATAACACCATACCAAGACACCAAGAAACTAGCTGAAAATAGGGGGAAAATGAGGTCTAGTGCAGAATTTGATGAGAAAAGAGCTAAAGGCTTTTGTTTTTGGTGTGATGATAAGTATGTACCAAGGCACAAGTGCAAGAATAAGCAGCAATTATATATGATTAGATTCGGGTTGGGAAAAGACTGGCTAGCTGATGTTGAAATCTCTGACAAGACCTTTTCATAGGACTTACTCAGGTATCCGTACTGAGAGGTGAGATAATTCTTAAGTCCCAAACCCAGTAAGAGGTATCTTTCGTGAAACCTTCTTCGCAGCACGCTCGTGTGCCTTTACTTCATGGTACTTCGGACACCTTTGCTTCCTCCTCTTTCAGGGGATTTGTTTTTTCTTCTTTTGTGGAGTACGGTAATCGAGGAGAATGCCCCGTCTTGTCTTTAACGGTTGCTTGTGGATGGGCTTTCATCTTAGGCTAGACTACAGACAGAAGGTATAGCTAATAAGGAAGGAAATGGAAGTTGATGATAGTGGTGAAGAGGAAGAACCACCAGATTTAGATGCTTTTCCATTGCCTGAAGTAGAAGAAGACCATCCTCGGATATCAATGCATGCTCTAAATGGGATTGTGGCACAAGGTTATCAAACTATGAGGGTCACTGTTTATGTTGCAAAGAAGCCCTTACACATCCTTATTGATTCCGGCAGTACTCACAACTTCTTGGATGTGCAGGTTGCTAAGAAGCTTGGGTGTAAAATCCAACAAATTGGACCTATGAAAGTTGATGTTGCAGATGGCAATAGCCTTTCTTGCATTTCTATATGCAAAGACCTTTCTTGGACCTTGCAAGGTTCTACATTTACTACCGACGTCCTATTATTACAGCTTGGTAACTGTGACATGGTATTGGGGGTGCAATGGTTAGCTACTTTGGGGGATATCAAATGGAATTTTATGCAGCTGACAATGGAGTTTACAGTGAATGGGAGACGGTTTGTGTTACGATGGGGCACTCAGAAGCTTAAAACTGTCAAAGGGAAGACTATTGGCAAGGCATTAGAGCAGGATACTGAATGTTCCCTAATTCAATTGAATTGCATTCATGCTCATTCTTCTTCTGAGTTTCAGGTTGCTTCAATCAATTTGACTATGGAGGAGGAACAACCTGTGCCACGAGAGATAGAGCAACTATTGGAGCAATATTAGTTCCTCTTTGCAAAACCTAAGTCTCTTCCTCCAAGCAGGGGTCATGACCATAGAATACCACTCAAGGAAGGGTGTGCAGCAGTCAACCTGAGGCCTTATAGGCATAATTCATTGCAGAAAGATGTGGTGGAAAAAATGACTCAAGAAATGCTAGAGGCTGGTATCATACTGCCAAGTTGCAGTCCTTTTTCTTCTCCAGTGGTGTTAGTAAAGAAAAAGGATGGAAGTTGGCACATGTGCATTGATTATAGGGAACTCAACAACAATACGATCAAAGATAAGTACCCCATTCCTGTTATTGAAGAGTTATTGGATGAATTGCATGATGCTACTCTATTTTCTAAAATAGACCTTAGGTCTGGATACCATCAAATAAGAATGTTTCCCTCTGATGTGCATAAAACAGCATTTCGGACACATGATGGCCATTATGAATTTTTGGTCATGCCTTTTGGTCTCACAAATGCACCATCTACATTTCAAAGCTTAATGAATGATATCTTTCGACCTTATTTGAGAAGATTCATTTTAGTACTCTTTGATGACATTTTGATATATAGTAAAACACTATCAGACCATGTCATACATTTAGAATGTGCTTTCAAATTGTTGCAGCAACATTCATTACTAGCCAAACGAAGCAAGTGTTCTTTTGCACAGCCACGAGTTGAGTATTTGGGGCATATTATCACTGCTGCAGGGGTACATACAGATCCAAAAAAGATTTAGGCTATACAGAGATTGCATGTACCAGCTACAGTATCTCAATTGAGGGGATTTTTGGGTTTGACAGGGTATTACAGGAGGTTTGTCAGAGGTTATGGAGCCATTAGTAAGCCATTGACAGATTTGCTAAAGAAAGACAGATTTGAATGGCATGACGGGGCACAGAAGGCTTTCCAGCAGCTAAAGGATGTCATGGTCTCTCCACTAGTCTTGGCATTGCCTGATTTCACTAAAGACTTTACCATTGAAACTGATGCATCTGGAGTTGCTATTCGGGCAGTGTTAATGCAAGGAGGTCACCCCATCGCTTATCTTAGCAAAGTTTTATCTCCTAAGCATCAAGGCTTGTCCGTTTATGAGAAGGAACTTCTTGCCATTGTGCAAGCAGTTACCAAGTGGCATCATTACCTTTCAGGAAGGCATTTTTGTATTAAGACTGATCACCACAGTCTTAAATACTTATTGCAACAACGTGTCACTTTTCCTGGACAGCACACTTGGCTAACAAAACTCATGGGATATGATTATGAAATCTCATACAAGAAGGGCAAGGAAAATCTAGTGGCTGATGCCCTTTTTCGGGTTCCTTAACACTCATTTGCTTCCATGGCAGTATCTTCTGTGTCAACTGAACTATGGAAAGAAATTCAGAATTCTTGGGTCCAGGATTCTTTCTTGCACCAACTCATTCTGAAATTACAACAAGCGACATTACCTGCATCACCATATACCTGGAAGAACGACCAATTATTGAGGAAGGGTCGAGTGGTGATAGGTACTGGTCATGCATTGCAACAAAAGATTTTGAAGTTATTTCATGAAGGTGGCATTGGTGGTCATGCTGGAATCCAAGCCACAGTCAAGAGACTTTCCACTATGTTATATTGGAAAGGACTAGCAAAGTGTACGCCAGTTTATTAGAGATTGTAATGTTTGCCAAAAGTGCAAATATGATCTCTCAAAAAGTCCAGGTATTACAACCTATACCTATGCCTGAAGGTGCTTGGAGACAGGTGAGCATGGACTTTATAGAGGGTTTACCAAATTCTTTTGGTAAGTCAGTCATACTGGTGGTAATTGATAGATTGACTAAGTATGCACACTTCATTGGCCTTTCTCATCCCTTTACAGCATTGACTATAGCTCAAGCTTACTTGGACAATGTATTCAAGTTACATGGCTTACCGGAGAGTATTATTAGTGACAGAGATAGTGTGTTTACTAGTACATTTTGGCAGGAATTATTCATTTTACAGGGAGTTGCTCTACACCTATCTACCGCATATCATCCTCAGACTGATGGTCAGACAGAGGTGACCAACTGGACATTAGAAACTTACATGAGGTGCATGACAAGCGATAATCCGAAGCAATAGTTTAAGTGGCTTAGCCTTGCTGAATGGTGGTACAATTCGAATTATCATTCTGCAACACATGTTACTCCATTTGAGGCACTTTATGGATATCCACCACGTATCCATATTCCCTATATTCCATGAGACTCTTTGGTGAATACTGTTGATGTAAGCTTACAATCTCGGGAGACATGCTGCAGTTACTTAAATATCATTTGAAGGAGGCCCAATGTAAGATGAAGGTTCAAGCTGATAAACACAGGTCTGACAGGCAATTTAACATTGGAGATTTTGTCTATCTGCGGCTGCAACCTTATAGATTGGGGTCCTTGGTTGAGAGGAACTTTCAAAAGCTTGCCCCCAGATATTTTGGTCCTTATAAGGTGTTAGATCGGATTGGTGCAGTAGCTTATAAGCTTGACCTTCCTCCTTCTTCACAAATACATCTTGTTTTCCACGTGTCACAATTGAAGAGGAAGCATGGAGTTCGACATGCTCTTGGTACTCAGTTACCTATTCCAGCTCAAGGTTCTGGACTTGAGCCTTTGGCTATACTGGATAGGAAAATGGTTAAACGAGGCAGCATTGCAGCCACTCAAGTCTTAGTCCACTGGAAGCACTCATTCCCTGAGGATTCAACCTGGGAATTTTTATATGATTTGCAGCAAAGATTTCCTCAGTTTAAGCCTTGAGGACAAGGCTTATTTGGAGCAGGAGGAATTGTTATGTGGAAGATTTAAAACACACGTGTCTTTACAATTAAGCACATGTGTCTTTCCTTTGTATAAAATACCAATTGTAACCGAAATCAGTTTGTTGTTGAATGATAAACTCAATTTCCTTTTCTTGTAAAACTCTCTGTATCTTGGCAAAAAAACTGACATTGTTGAAGATATTCTCGGAAGGAGTTCTTATGTACCCTCTTCTTCCCTGGATTACTTCTAATTGAATTTCTCTTCTATCAAATACATCTTCGCTCCAAACATTTTGTGCCTTAATGCTTTCCCACGTAGGCCTCTTCTCGTCAAAAAATCTCAAGACAAAAGTTGAACCTAATTCACAACTTGCATTCCTTTTACCTAGTTGGATATTGATTCTGTCTTTGGGTTTGGTTTTCCTCCCTCCAACATGCTTCTTCGCCTTTGAGGTCAATGTAGACAACTTGTTATCCTCTTTCTCCCGAACAGTCCGTATTTTGCTATTAATCCTTTGATTTTTACAACCACTTTGAACATTCTTGACAAGGAAATCACTTACCACTTGTTTATTGCTTTTTGTGTCAAAATTAAATGTGCACTCTTTAGAAACCTCATTGATAAGATAAGTCTTATTAAAGATGTAGTATAAGGGCAATCTTGAGTCCACCATCTAGTTTTGCATTTCAATTAATTAATGGCTTATTGAAAAAAAAATAGGCACATGAAATGTAAGCCCCTGAATTTAAATGTTGACTAATTGAGTCCCAAAATCCAATTTTGATTATATAAGCCCTTCTACCATTAGAAAAAGCCACATTAGTATGCCATATTTACGTAGTAATTCTTAATCACTCGTATTGTTATTAATACAATTTGCCTTTTAAAAAAAATGTATACCACATGGCCTGAATATGCAACCTTAATTTAGGGTAACTTTTCTGAATTTGAAAAAAAAATTAAAAAAAAATAAATGACTAGTGGCATAAAAATATTTTTTAGAAAATGACTTCTAATTTTTTATTTTCTAAAAAATTTATCCTAAGCTAATGTGGCATTTTCAGGCCACGTAGCATGTTGGTGTGGTTTTTTCTCACAGTAGAAAGGATTATCTAACCAAATTTGAGTTAGTCAAAATTGAAGTTCGACCGTTTGGAGAATATTTAAAGGTTCAAAGGTACATTAAGCCATTAATTAATTGAATAGTATAAGCATTTTAAATCTTTTTGCAAAATATATATATATATAAGGCATGGAAAATACATCAATATCTATCCATACCTTACTATTAAAGTTATCTCCAAACTGTTGTATGCTTAGTGTTTGGCTCTTCACCCGCTGACATTTATCCAAAGTTGATTGGTTAGGAGAAAACCAATATATATTATTATATATTTGGAATTTGAAATAAAATTTATAAAGAATATTTAGAATATTTAATTATAATCAAAATAAAACTCCATTTCCTTTTTCTTGTAGTTAAAATTCTAATAATATTTCCTTCCATTTAACTTCATTGCTATTAAATAAGATAAGATTTGATTTAAAATTGAAATTACTCAGTTTCAATCATAAACGGAAAACCCCAACGAGAATGCGCGGGACAATATCTAGTATGAATTATTTTTTCCTCCTTTCAATATTTGAGATCATTAATTTGGATATAAATTTTGATTATGAAAATTTAACCGTCTGCACTATATATTAACGAACCACGAATTATTGGTAACAATAATTTCTTATTTTTAGGTAAACAATTATTATTATCATTATTATTATTATTATTATTTCTTCTCATTAACATGATATTGAAATGGGCTACACAATAGGAGTAGCTCTCTCTTTTCCCATAATTTCACCCCGTCCATCCCAGGATTCTAACCCGTGACCTCCCACAAGAAGTCCCAACCTTTAACCACGGGGGTGTCCCCTTAGGGACGTAAACAACTTTCTTAAAGAGACTGGGATTACAAACGTACAGGAAGATCCGTACACCGCTACATGATTAGGTACATTACCGAAATGCTAATCTATGAGCCAACAAACCCCTTCCCCAACAAATACAAGTAAAATCTCATAACATCTACTCTGGAACCTAGGAACTAGAAACTATACCAACCTACAAACCAAATACAAATAAACAAACTACAAATTAAACTCACATTCCGTGAGATTTAAACCGAAGACCTTATGGCCAAGGTATGCTCAAACAATTCGTTTGATTCTTTCACTTGCAGTTCAACTTAACTGGAAAATCAAACAGCTTGATGTCTCTAATGCTTTTTTGCATGGTAAGTTGGAGGAAACAGTTTTTATGGAGCAACATGCTGGCTTCATCGACTCATCTTTCCCATCTCATGTGTGCAAACTTCTCAAGTCCTTATATGGTCTAAAGCAGACCCCTAGAGCCTGGTACAAGTGCTTGACAGACCGCCTAGTTCAACTTGGCTTTGAAGGGTCCAAGACAGATTCTTCACTATTTTCCTATGACAAGGGCAATGTTAAATTGTATTGTCTTATTTATGTTCACGACATCATTGTCACAGGATCAGATTCACTGGCAATCGATTCATTAATCAAATCACTTTAACAGAATTTTGCTGTGAAAGATTTGGGTGATCTCAGCTATTTTCTTGGCATAGAAGTCTATCGCAATTCGTGTGGTATGATGATGACTAAAACAAAGTACACCAATGATCTCTTGGTGAAGGCTCAGATGGAAAATGCCAATCCAATTGCTAGTCCAATGACAAAACTCTCTCTTAATGATAGTGAGGTATTCTCTGATCCTAACTTGTATAGAACGATTGTTGGTGGTCTCCAATATCTTGCTTTAACGAGACCTGATATTGCCTATGCCGTGAACAAAGTCTCGCAATTTATGCACTCTCCTACTGTCATACATTGGTCTGCTGTTAAGAGAATCCTTAGATTCTTAAAAGGTACTCTGCATCATGGAATATTTTTAGCCAGCAAGTTGTCTTCCCAATTACATGCTTATGCAGATTCCGACTGGGGAGGAAGTATAGATGACAGAAAATCTACCATGGGGTTAGCGGTTTACTTGGGAACCAACTTGATTTCTTGGTGCTCCAAGAAGCAGCGCACTGTCTCAAGGTCTTCCACTGAAGCAGAGTATAGAGCAACGGCATCGGCAACTACAGAATTACATTGGCTCCGATCCTTGCTTCAAGAAATTGGGTTCCCTTTGTCTCAATCACCAGTTATATGGTGTGACAACCTAAGTGCTACTTACCTCACTGCTTCTCGGATATTCCACTCACGGTCTCAGCACTTAGAGATTGATTTTCAATTTGTCCGGGAACGTGTTATGAACAAGCAACTGCAGGTTAAGTATGTGTCCAGTCAAGAGCAGATTGCAGATGTCCTCACCAAGCCTCTTACTCGAACAAGATTTCAATTTCTCAAGGACAAGCTAACTGTCAAGCCAAGCACTGTTAGCTTACGGGAGAGTGATAAGGATAAGCAGCAGCAAACATAACGATACTACCTCCAGCCTGCTATACTTGATAATTGATAAGGCTCAGCCTTAGCTATTGATATACTTGTAGAGTTATACTTGTATCACACTACCTACATGTATTTATACGTTATACTAAATCAATACAAAGTCAGTCATTGAACTCTTTCAACTAATAGTCCAGTACTCTACCATCAGGCCAAATGTCTGATGGCTAAACAACCATTATTAGTTATACTAAAAATACTTATATTACTTAAGGAATTCATGTCTAAAAGGTTTTACTCCCTTTTTAAATTAAGAATTGAGATTTGAACCTCTCAATTCTTTTTTTTTACCTCAAAAAAATATTTGAGGTTTAATTGTGTTCAACACAAATTTGGAATATATTGAAATTTCAAATATTCTACCCCAAATTTTTTATTTGGTTTGATATTGATACACCACTTAAAACCATGCTTAAAGTTTCTATACTTCTTAAATATCAGTAAAAATAGGGTAAATATCGACAATCTCATACATATCCAAAAAAAAAATATTACTGGAGAGAGCTAACAACCAAGTTGTATTAAAATCATATTATCATCAAAGAATCTTTTTATGTGATTCTTAATCAAGAGCTGAATTGGCTGTCTATTAGATATTTTTAGAACCTGTTTAAACTTGGAACAATTGAGTAAAATACGTAAAATAATATGAACCCTCCAAAAGTGAAAATTTTCAATTTTACTAGTACAAAATGAATATTTTTGAGAGGCCATGGAAATACGAAGAAGAAAACAAAGAAAATAAGGGAATTAAGGTGGAATCGGACATTTATTTTATGTTGGGGTGTGAGTGAAATAGACACAATATTTTCCCATCACAGAATATTTTGAGAAAATGAAAATGAAGAAAGAAGACAAAAATTTGGTAGTTCAATAAATTATAAGAACCGCTGGTTTTATATAGTTTTCCTTAAAAAATCATTTAATTTTGTGACATGCTTTTATGTGTCAACTTCAATGGCTAGAATTGTCTACGGGAAGTTCCTCATCTTAAAATGGTCTTTGCTTCTTATTGAATGCCACGTTTACAATCAAAGAAAATATCTTTTTTTTGGAGTCAAAGAAAATATCTTTTTTGTTTTGGTTACAAAGAAAATATCAAAATTAAATCTTCCAATTTGGTCCATACTCAAACAACATATTAATCACCTATATATGATTAAAACATAAGTAAAATTACAATCAAAATTAGTTTATGACTATGCCATTTTGAATAGTACTAAGATTATTTTAGGGTTAGAGCTTATGTCAATATATCCATATAAGATTAAGTGAAAGGCTACTAATTACCTTGTTAATATTTTTTTCAGTACATAAGATGCCGACAAAGTCAGCTAAGTTCTTCGGACAGTAACACCATTTATGTCATGATCCAAGAATGGTAGCAATTCCAACAAGGTTCCATCAATGTTTGACAGCCATAAGCACAACTCTGACCCATATTTACTAAGAAGTCGGCACATCGGTTACCCTCACGCAAAATATGAGTAATCTCCTGAACCCAACCACCTCTCATCAAAGCTTAAAGCCTCCTTGATCAGTGTTGAATCCGATGCGTATCTCTAGTAACTTGTTTTAAAAAAATTACCACAATATTGTTGATATTGAAAGGGTTCTATTAATTACCTTGTTAATATTGTTGATATTGAGAAGCATCTTTAAAGAATATATGCTTTATGATTGTAATTATATTTTTATGATTGTAATTATATGAAAAGACATGCAAATTGCAAGCTCTCTCATGATTATTGGGAGTATAATACGGTTGTAGATTTAATGGTCAATAAACAAAGATTGCTTGAGTAAAATTTTGTTACTTTTGATGATTTATATGATTTTATTATATAATTATTGATTATATGAGAATATCTTTCTTTGAGACTTATAACACTTTAATATCTTCTCAATATTCTCTCAAAAAAATATCTTCTCAATACATAAAGATTTTTCATTAAAAATGATTTTACTAACAAATGTTCTCTTGTACTAGTGTCTAGTAGTGACTCTTTAAATTTACTATCATTAGTAAGAGAATTTTCCATATACATTGAAATTGTCACATTTAATATAAAAGATCTTTTTTCATAAATGTGAAAATCAATTCATCTAATTGCATAGTGACACTTGTTAACAAAAACTCTGAAATAGTTATAGCTTTTTAAAAGGAAAAACGAGTAAGTTAATTGGATCATGAATTCTTGACTTTTTTTTTTTTTTGGATAAATGAATTCTTGACTTTTTATAATTCTAAGCATCAATTATTTTCTTTTTCACAACATCTAAAGGATATAGGGGAAGTAGGTGTAGGATAAAAATCTAAGAGAAAACACAGAAGATCAATGGGACAACGAAAAAGACAGAGGGAGAGCAGAGCATCCAATGACAAAAAGGCATTACAATTGTTTTGGTTGGTTTTCTTTGGATATCCTTCACTTCATCAAAAGTCCCATCTTTTCTTTCTCTCTCTCTCTCACTTACACATTTATATATTTGTAAATTGTAATGTGATGCTTTCTTTTATATCTTCTCACTTGCTTTTTTTGTATTCACAAGACTTTTCACGAACTTGGAGGAGTTGGTGAAAGTTTGTTCTTCTTCTTACTCGAAACCGATATATAATACCAACAAAATCTTCCATCTTTTTTATATTCATTTTTCTTGCTACCTATATCACCCTGTAAACGTAAGCTCACTTCATCGCTATCATTTTCTTTAGTTTTTTAATCTGTTTTTAAATGTGGGTTTGCCATGTTAGCTTGATATACTTATTCAAATATGAATCTTGATGTGAAAATTTCCTGCTTTTTTTGTTTGTTTGCATATTTGTCTTACTGGATTTTTTTTTCTTGTTTCTGGTTTTAGCTGGAGTGGAGGAAAGGGAAGGTAAATCCCTTTGTGAGTAGCATAAGGGCCAGGTTAAGGCCTAAAGCCATGCCACTGAATATAGTTCATGATGTTGATGGATTGCCCAGAATTATACTCACTGAGCCAACTGGTTCATCTGCTGAGGTTTGTTCATGCTTTCTTCTTCCTTTTTTCCAGTTTCTGTTTCTGTTTTTTTTTTTGTTTAATTTTTGTCTCTTTTTATAGGTTGGTTTATATCATTGTATATGCTAGTGCAGTATTTTTTTTTTTTTTTTTGAAATTGATTAGCAACAATTCTGCCTTGATAGATAGTAGGAGAAATGGTTACTATTTCAACTGGAAAAAAGGCCATTGAATCCTCAAGTAGCAGAGGGAAAGGGGAAGATTGGTCTTTTTTATGGTGAAAATTATGATAACAGTTAAAGTAGTTGGGATATTGGGATTTGGGATTAGTTCTATTAGCACAGTATTTCTCAATTATATCAT
Source organism: Corchorus capsularis (assembly GCA_001974805.1). Classification (NCBI taxonomy): domain Eukaryota; kingdom Viridiplantae; phylum Streptophyta; class Magnoliopsida; order Malvales; family Malvaceae; genus Corchorus; species Corchorus capsularis. The sequence continues at coordinate 13,715 of AWWV01013989.1, read as the reverse complement.
CTTTTTTACTTTGAGAATCTTAATAATGATGTCTTTGCTTTGGGGGCTGATATATTTTGACTGGTACTCTCAATTGCAAACTTTATAAAATTGAAAGGCTAATTTTCATCTGACTAGCAATCTTGGGTTTGCTGACATAGTTCTAAATCTTGAATGATGTAAAAGGTTAGATTTCTTGTTGATAACAATTCGAATTCGAAAGATGCATACAATTGATCATATGTTAACAATCTTTTTCGCTGTCGTTTTGTACTGGTTCTTATATCAGATTAGTTCATAAAGGGTGCCTCAAATTGACATAAAAGAGTTTCAGGTGCTACTGTATGGTGCGCAAGTTGTTTCTTGGAAGAATGAACGAAGAGAAGAATTGCTATTTATGAGCAGCAAGGTAAAGAAGTTTTCCCTTTTCTTATGATTTTATTGTCTTTAATGCCTATAAAGTCTTCCTATACAGTTTATATATGTTCTTTTTCTGTGTTCTGCAGTCAAATTGGAAGCCACCTAAGGCCATCAGGGGAGGCATACCAATCTGTTTTCCACAGGTTAGTCCTATCTCCTATGGAGTCTGGAAAAAACTTAAGCTAGATGCTTTCTCGAGGTTAAGTGTCTAAATTCACTGCCTATTGCAGTTTGGTAATCTTGGTTCACTGGAGCAACACGGATTTGCCAAGAACAGAATGTGGTCACTGGACAATGACCCTTCACCTTTGCCACCAGCTAATAACCAATCATCAGTGGATCTAGTATTGAAGTCTACAGAAGATGATCTAAAGGTCTGGCCACGTAGGTATGCTTGCGAATCCTGTGTTCTTTTTACTTCAAAATCTGCATCTGGAAAATACAACTTCAAGTATGCACTTACCAATATCTGCCTTGTAATATTGCAGCTTCGAATTGCGTCTTCGTGTAACTCTCAGTCCTGGAAAGCTAACTTTGATCCCTCGCGTGAGGAATACAGACAACAAGTCCTTCTCTTTCATGTTTGCACTCTGCAACTATTTATCAGTATCAGACATCAGGTGTGGACATGAATTCAGACTGCCAGAAGCTTTTTACTATTTGAAATGCCCTAATCAATCTAAAAAAACGAACTATTTTGACTGATGAACAGGATAAATTGCTAATTTCCTGCTTTATTATTCTCTAGTATTACTCATTGATAACTTTTATCTAACATGAAGTTCACATTAGGTTCTTAAACTCTGTTACATTTGCAGTGAAGTGCGTGTGGAGGGCTTGGAGACGCTTGATTACTTTGACAATCTAGTTAACAGAGAAAGGTTCACAGAACAAGCAGATGCAATTACTTTTGATGGCGAGGTACTTGTTCTTCTCCTGAGGGCAGACTTGTAATAGAGAAACTATCAACAAATTTATCAGTTTTAGATGCTAGTAAATATAAATATGAATTTGGTATTTTTTGATCAAAGCTGTATCTAAAAACTTTCAATTGCTCTTCTTTAGTTTGAAAGAGTATATTTGAGCACCCCAACAAAGATTGCCATCATAGACCATGAGAAGAAGAGAACATTTGAACTATGGAAGGATGGGATGCCAGATGCAGGTTCCTTTTAATGCCTTCAATTCCCTTAAACTACTTTCTTGTCTTGATCCTTCTATCAAATAGATTATTAATAATGTATCTAAATAACTTGGTCTGCAGTTGTATGGAACCCATGGGACAAAAAGGCTAAGGCTCTGCCAGACTTAGGGGATGAGGATTACCAATCCATGTTATGTGTAGATTCTGCTGTTATTGAAACTCCAATCATCTTAAAACCATTTGAAGAATGGAAAGGCCGGCAAGAGATCTCCACAGTGTCCTCAAGTTATTGCAGTGGACAGTTAGATCCTCGAAAGGTTCTTTATGGCTTTCGTTGACCACATATTTGGAGGAAATGGAGGTTTTTACATAGCTCAAATGGTTAGTCCTATTTGCTGTAAAATATAGATCCACTTATTTGTGTATTGTCTTTTGGTGTTTAGAATCCTAAAGAATGATTACTCTAGCTTAATGTAATAGTTAATGCGGTATAGCAATGATCATGTTTTCAGAGAGGAATATATATCCTTTTATGTTGCCTGTTTGTGGAAGGCAGTGGAGCGATTGTTGAAAGAAAAGAGTTAAGATACAATGATGCAATAGCAATAAAAGTAGAATTGAAACCTTGAATTAAATATCTTTTGTTGCATGATGAAGTTCTGCAGATATATGTGTAAAATTAGAGCTTAAATGACATGAAGATAGATATTTTTCGCCTTTATAATGATATCTAAAGTCCTAAGCAGCTGCATTTGCATAATCATCATCCTTATTAAGCAACTGCTCAGTTACAATGAAGTAGATTTTGAACCTTATTCCTTTGAACCTAGAATCTAGAAAAGAGAAAGCAGGAACATTCCAAATTTATCCTTGGCATCCTTGTCAAGGGCATCATCTCCCAGATACATGTTGATATAGGCCCTGCAGAGAAGCTCACTCTCAACCTTGCTTACTACCTCACCCATCACTGCATCCATAGGAAAAAACTTAAATTTTCAAATCTGTATATATCAGAACATACTAATTCATCTTTGAAACAAACACTAACCTGTTGTCTGGAGAACATATCCTGGAAGCCGAGAAATTTCAATGAGAGAACCGGGTGTTAGCTTGATATCATCTGATGCTTGACCCATGACTCTGTCATCAAGAGAAATGTAAGTAATACAGCTTGAAGTTGATTCTGCTGAAAACTATATATAGGATAATCAGTCATGGTTATTAGTTATTACTTGTTTGCTAGCTCATCGTTCTTTTTCCCGCCAGTCAGTTTCTTTATGGATGCTCCAAGACCTTCATCAAAGTTCTTTCTGACCATGCTCATGGTGAGGCCAGAATATACTATCACCAACCTTACCATCATTTCTACATCACTGTCAATTACTGCCTGATACAGCTCCTTAGTTGGTTTTGCTGGTGCTTTTCCGATCTTCGACTTCATTAGGTCTTTCAGCTTCTCATTGTCTGTGTAAATCCCTGCAAATTGAAGAATGATATGGTTTAGTTCTATGAGACATGAAACATAAAATTGAAATGAATGAATCAAGTATTTGGGATTTTGCAGAAGCTTACCAAACCCGTAAATCTTGATTCCCAAGCCAAGCATGGACTTTTTCCTCATACCAACACAACTTAACTGCTTCCCATCATCCAGTTTAACTGGAAATGAAACTCCAGTCTTCGGTTCAACTTCAACTGGTACATCCTCTTTCTTTGTCTCTTCCTTTGGCACCTCAATACCAGCTTCTTTCCCGGTCATTTCCTTTTCATGAACTTCCCCATTGGTTTTGTCCTCAGCAACTTTCATCCCATTCTCAGAACTAACCTTCTCAATTACCACCTCTTCCTTGGCAATGACATTCTCAGCAGTGGTTGCCATTTTTTCAAAGCTGTAACAAATGAACACAAAACAGAAGAAGAGAAGCTAGCTAGTGTTGCTTGTTGGATGAAATTTTTTGAAGAGAACAGAATGCTTTATATAGAAAAAAGATTGGAAGGAAAGATAAGAAAACATTAAATTACCAAATTTGGAAGCATTTTATTTCTCTGGCCTACCTTGGTATCAGCATCAGATAAGGGGAAGTTAATTTGGTGAAAACAGTTATCTAATCTAAGCTCATTAATGTTTTACTAGTTTATGATGAATTTGGATAGCTTTGCTTTTTTTTTTCCCCTCACACTCTCATTTTTTCATTTGTAAAAGAATCACACATATCAAGGGGCACACTCTTGTTGCCATTGCTGACTTGTCTGAAAAATGTAAATTGATTTCTGATGCTTCAAATTGAATTCACTTCACCTTTTATCCACATGCACTTTGAACTGCTCAATCAATTTTCCACTGTGAAGTTAAAACAAATGGCTTTTTTTACAACTTGGTAAAAAATCCCAAAATCTGACTGAATTTTACAATGATATACAATAATACAGGATTGAAAAAGAAAATAAAAAGCCCTTTGAATATTGCTTAATTTTTCTTTTTGGCCAAAGAATATTATATTGCTTAGTTAATAGGAGTTTTTGATGAAAAGAGTTAGGTCCAACACCCATAATTCAACTGTTTTTGGTAATATAGTTTGGCAATTTACCTTATACACTTTTTTATTTTACCAGAAAAAGAGATTACCTTGCCTTAGAAAACAGAGTAAAAAAAAACCCCAGCAATACAACAAAGTCATGAATTAAATACAGTATATGCCAGTATATTAAAATTTAACCTTAAAAAAAGGTGGATGTAATTGAGAAATTATGGACTTTTTAAAATTGAAAAAAAATAATTACAATTATTATATATTATTAGTATTAGTATTTGACATGATTGAAAATGGAGAAACTCAGGCTTGAGCATGTGGCTTATCAACTGGGCAAGGCACCTGTATATCATCAACTTTTTGGTTTGATTCTTGTTCACTTGCAGTTGCAGAGGTCTTGTGGTTTGATTCTTGGACACCAGTAGAGTTGGTGTTGGGGTTTGACTTGTTGTTGTCGACATTGGGCAGTGTAACATGATTTTCCAGTGAGCAAGAACAAAAGAAAAGGGCCATAAACATACCCAAGATGAAAAAAAATATGAAAAGTCCGGCAAAACCGCCACCGCCACCTTTGGCTTGGCTGCTGGTTCTACTGTCTCCGCCTTACCCGGAACTGTTTTTTTCCTTTTTGTCCTTTTCTTTCTGGTGGAGCCAGTAATAGACCCCAAACCCAAGAAGAGTCTGGGGCGGCTTGAGCCATGGTAAGCCGCCCTCCTGGGGCGGCAGATACCACGGTATGCCGCTCCAGGAGGGCGGCAGGTCACAGCCTTAAATTTCCTCAAAAATTGCATTTTTCTTAAATCGTCATCAAAATGCGGCATGTTATCGTCCATTTTTTTTAAATCGTCATCAAAATACAGTTTGTTGACGCTATTCTACGTTCGTGATAGTTTCAAGATTTCAGAGGATTTGAAATCTTAGAAAATGAAGCAAATGGCAAAAGTGTAAAAAGTGGGACGGTGAATAGCAAAAAGGAGACGGTATTTAGCAATTCAGATTAATATTTTGCCAGTCTAGTTTCTTCATTGTAGACTTTTGTAAATCGATAAAATTGGCATACTATAATACTAATACTAATTAAAGTTTAATATAGCCTGAACAATTTACCATAACTTTTTATTTGGATCTATTTAACATGTGCTTATTTAATCGAAAAAAAGGATGGTGATTCTGTCTGTTCAAAGCTGTTCATTTTTTTTCACCAAAAGAAAAAAAGCTGTTCATTTTGGATTTATAGACTTTTACCTCCTTAACTTTAAAAAAATGGATAAATTAGTCATTGAACTTTCAAAATTATCAATGGCACATTTGAACTTGTAAAAAAGACAAATATACTCTATTTGACAGAAATTGATTTTGCGACTCCATAAATATTGGATAGAAATTGGACGGAATTTATCAGAACCAGACATAACAAATTTTCATGCAAAAAGCTAATTTATACACTTTTACAAATTCAGGCTTGTAATTGTCAAACTTTGAAAATTATAGCTAATTTGTTTTTTTTTTTTTTGACAATATTTATTGGGCAAATTTTTTTTCTCAATAAATGTGTCGGAACTACATTGTTGCTTGAGAGGGCCATGGCCACCCAAAAATTTTACCACATTGAGTTTTATATATAGTTTAAAGTAATTTTTTAGATAAATAAATATCTAAATAAGTAATGGCCCTCCAAAAAATCATCAATGCCAAAAATAATATAACGGTCCATTGGTCTCAGTGTTGGACTTTTAATTTCAGTGGTTAGGATTTAATCCCTAACAACCTCAAGTACCAAAAAAGATTATTCTCAATTTATGATTTAAGTATGATTTATAAGAAGACTAAGATTGAAATTTAAATTTAAAATCATTATTTCTAAATTTAACAAGATAATTATGAAGTTGTTGAATAAGTTATATATATGTTCAACCAAAAAAAGAATAAGTTATATATATGGAAAGTTCTTTTTTTTTGGTGAAAATATGAAATGCTCTTTAAAATCTTAAATCTATTTATTGTTAAAATACTTGTGGAGTTATAGTTATCTATTAGTTTTTATTTTAAAAAAAATTATAATTGTGAATATCTATATGCTTAAACTATGATATTGACAGATGTCAGAAAAAAAACTATGATATAAGTCTAATATTGTTCTTATAGAGTGGATTTTGTTTGCAATTGTGATGTGTTTCACTGTAACGATTAATGAGGATATCAGAGAATAGAATTGTCTCACACTTGCTATTGAAATAATTATTAAGACTTACTATGGTTTTAATCATTTAATTATCAATAACAAACTGAATTGTGTATTCACTAGAGAAGTACTGAAGTTTTTCTCCAAATATGTTAATTTCTCAAGGTAGACTGATCAAGATTGGAGGTTTGAAATGTCTTGGGCTGTACAAGGACTATAAGGCAATGCTTTCTTTACCCCGATCTTAAAACTTGCTTAGAGTGCATATTGTTTATTGTATTTGGTGTGAACGTAAGTCTAGGTATTTTGGAGGAACCCACTATCTGCATATTGTTCAAAGCTATTGGAGATCATACTGTTCGTTGCAGGTTACATGATATGGATAAAGTCAAGAAGGATTATGTCAATGTCAAGCTAACCATGAGCTAGGGACTTCACATTCCTAACCTTCTTTCGGTTAACTTCTCGAGCCATTCGGGTCTCGGGTTACGAGTCATTTGGGTCAATGGAATTTCGGATAAGTCGGATCTTAAGTCTCATCTAGTACGGAGTTTAGTGTTGATGTAGTCTTTCTTCACATGCTCCAATCCATGCAAATCTATCACGAACAACTTAAGTAATCTGCCCATAAAGTACATCTTCTGACTAGAATTTCTTCATAAAGTGTCTAGCATTACGCTCTCTCTCCAAATGCAATAGCAATAGGCATTCCATGTAATTTTAAGGATAATAGTCAAGAGAGAGTTACCCTTAAGACCTGTTGATGCCCATTGAAACTCATATTGCCAATCAACAGCAGGCCAAGAGAAATTACCACATGTCGTAAGAACTCTTGACCAAAGACCACGAGAAAAATCACAGTTGAAAAATAGATGATCTCTGGTTTCAATTTGCCGATGAGAAAAAGTGCAATTTACATCCTCAATAGACATTCCCAAAGCATTGAGACGGGCTCTAGTAGGCAATATATCTTGTATAGCAATCCATGAAATCAAGGAGTGTTTAGGTACATGAAATTTGAACCAAATCAACCGTTGCCAAATAACTTTAACTAACTTAATTCTAAGTTCTTCATACATCCAGGTTTGTAGGTGGGAAAAGGAAGTTGCCAAGTTTCAACAGTAAGTATAAAAGGTTGGATGAGACCTTTCAACTGCAAAAGCTTCTTGAAACCCCAACTATATCTCTGAAGAAGTGGGATTTGCATAATACTTTTGCCTTGAAGAATGTAATGGTGAACCCAAGAAACCCAGATGGAGCCTGCTTTAATGTAGATTAACCATAAATTCTTGAGTATACATGTTTTATTCCACAGTTTAAGATCTTTCAAACCAAGTCCTCCCTCAAATTTAGACTTGCAGATTTGTGTCCAACTAATTCTAGCACCTTTTGCTAGAAGCTTGAGCACATTTCCAAAAATAACAATAGCAAATTTGGTTAACTTTGGTAATAATAGATTGTGGCAGTATAAAAAGTTGACACCAAAAGTTTTGAAGACTACATAGAACTGATTGTATAAGCTGCAATCTACCACCGTAAGACAAATGTTTTGCTGACCAACTGGAAATTCTCTGAGCGATCTTATCTAAAAGAGGCAAACAATCTTTTTCACTTAACCTTTTAGAAGTAAGAGGCACACCAAGATACCTAACAGGGAGGGTACCAATTTGAAATCTTGTTTGCATTTTCAACTGCTCTAACTGAGCGGAAGAAACCCCTGAACAATAGATTTCACCTCTTCATTCTATTAAATTGCAGGCCAGATAGAGAGTAGAAATATTTTAAATTTGAACATAAACTCTACTAAAAAATACATTTTGATGCTAATATATATATATATATATATATATACGTATATATATACAGGGACAGAGCCAGAAATTTTGTTTTGGGGGGGGGGGGCGAACTTTCTATACTATATTAAAGTGAAATTTGGTTTTGATATACAATGGAAACTTATATAAATACAATATGATATTTATATATCCTATAAAAGTAATCTAGAGGTATTTCTATATCAAAATCGAAATTTTTTTAATAAATTTCATAAGTTTTCATCTTAGATGAGATGATTAAAAGCTAGAATTAATTTACTTGAATGAAAAATCGAGTTCAAGAATTTTCCTTTCACTACCTCTTATATGAGGAAAAAAACCTTCTTAAAATTTTTTATATATAAATAATTAAAGTTTACTATGGAGAAAAGTTTGTGAGAGCCTTTTTTGTGTGAGAGCAGGCAATAATGGAAATGGTGAACCTCTTTGTATGTTCTATATATTTTCCACTTAAGAAATTATTTTCATGTATTTTAAATTGAAATTTTTATTTTTATTTATATTTTATAAATTTAGTGTTTTCATGACTCTCAATATATTAACAATAACATAAAGATGAAGGATTATTCTAAAGTATAAAAAATATAGAAGGTAATACTAAAAAATAGAGAATTATGAGTGTTTGAAAAAAATATATATACAAAATTAATTTGGAACTTTTCCCTGAACTATCAAAATTAGGACAATTTTCCCCTTAAACTTTTAATTTGAACCTCATCCTCATAAACTATCAAAATCGGGACAATTTCCTCGATTGACGTGTCATATGCCACATCAGCCATTTTTTGAACATGTCAGTAATTTTTGGGCCACTTCATCAATTTTTACGGCAGATAAAATTGCCCTGATTTTAATAGTTTAGAGGGTAAAAGTTTCAAATTAAAACTTTAAAGGGGAAATGTCCCTATTGTAAAAAGTTCAAGGGAGAAAATGTCTCTATTATAAGTTCAAGGGGGAATAAGAATTGGTCACTAAGCTTAAATTTTCTGTTCTTGTGCTAAATTATATAATCTGAAGAAATTAATACTCATCTTCAATTGAGAAGAGGTAACATAATTCAGCTTAACTAATTCCAGCTCAGATAAACACCCCGATCTTCTGCCAATTCAGTTAAAACTAAAACCCTTTTTGGCCTTGATACTGATAATCAAAGGTCCAAGCTAAAATTAATAATATTCTGTCAATTCAAGTTCTTCTCCTAGTTTGACTTTTGCAAATTGAAAAAAAAATGGAATTTTAAAGTTTAAGGCTGACAGTTTTACCTTAACTTTTTATTTAGTTTAATTAATTAATTTCACTTAACAAGTGCCTATTTGATCGGAATTAAAGAAGGATGGTGTCCAAAGCTATTATGTTTGATAAGATCAAAATTTTCTTTTTAATCTTATAAAAGAGGTAACACATTTGAATTGAGAAATTATGACCTTTGAAATTGAAGAAAAAGAATTATTATAGATATCTCCATTTTTCATAAGTAAATCGACAATATTCAAGCTCTATCATGTGGGTGATCAAACTGGTAAACGTAGCTCATCATTCTTCTGGCTTGATTCTTGGATATTTGCAGTAATGTTGGAGTTGTTGTCGACATTGGGCTTTCAAACATTCGATGCATTGTAATTATTATGGCCGCCACAACAGCAACAAAGGTTTAGAACCACCAAAAAGACAAGCAGAACCGCTAAAAGTAAGCCAGCAATTATACCGGCAATGGTGGAAGCACCTCGGCCACCCTTCTTATGACTGGCTTTTTTCGTGGCTTTTGTTTCTTCAACTTTATCAGCAAAAAGAGGTTGAAAATGAAGGGAGAGGAGCAGAAACAAGATTATTAGTGCATAAATCTTCAAACCCATTTTGGCCATTAATTCCTAGCTAGTATTCAAGTTTTCAAATTCACTTGTTAATGATAGAATTCGATTGGCAAATTGTTTCTTGTTGTTTCATTTCAATCCAATATTAATGACCTATATAATGTTTGGGGTTATTGGAAGGAAGGAAAAGAAACAAAAAAACACGCAAGATAATAATTAGGTGCCAAACTGCTAACAGAATAACAGCATTGTATATACATTGTAATTAATTTTTTTGCTGACGAATAGGAAAATAAAACAGGAAAAATGAAACATGTTATTGTAAGTTATAACCGAAATAACATGGTTCGATTATAAGTTTTTTTTTTTTTTTTGAGATAAAAATCATTTTCATTTCTTGAAGAGATTGGGATTACAAACGCACGGGAAGACCCGTATACTGTTACATGATTAGCTATATTATCGAAACGCTAATCTATTTGCCAACAAACCCCATCCCCAACAAACAAACTCGGTGAAATCTAATTAACCCATCCCCAACAAACAAACTCGGTGAAATCTAATTAAAATTCAAATAAATCTCTGTACCAAACATCTAAATGAGAAATCAACCCAAACTAGAAACTATACCATAAATAAACTACCTACCTACCAAATAAACAAACAAATTACAAACAAACTCACATTCTGTGAGAGTTGAACCCAAGACCTCATGGTCTAGGTTCGATTATAAGCTATAGTTTTAAACAAAAATGGGAAAAACAGAGCACTAAAGCAATGCAAATAAAACAGACACCAAATCCAATTACAAGCTGTAGTTCACATTAATTTCCAAAAAACAAACAATTACAATATACAACTAATATTAACTGTTGGTTTTAAAAGGCTTAAACAATTAGAACAGAAAGATGAACAAAATAAATTGTTTGAAGGATTGAAAAGGAAGAATTGTAAATTGAAGTTGGCAATCAAAGAGTAAAAATGATGAAGTTTCTGTTTGATTTAACATGGAAAAGATGAGAGAAAATGAGACGAATTCAGAAATTGTATTAACATCTCAAAATTACTGTTACATGCAAATATATATTGGTTTTGGATAATTGACAGCACATTAAGACTTTAACACCTGTCATTTACAATGGCTTAACAAAACAAGTGTTCTAACATGCATTTTAACAACACAAAAGTAAAATTACAAGGCTAATTAAAACATTACAGCAAATACTCAATGCTGCATGCAACTACACACTAACATTAAAACTCTAGCTAGCTAAAGCACAACAATAGATCAACAGAATCACCAAGCACAAAAAAGGATGAAGATAAGTCTTATAAGAGCCTTTCTCCTTAACATAGTTTCTCAACTACCAACTGCAACTCAGAAACACCTGCTATGTAGGCCACATGCTTGCAAAAGCACCATTCCTCAGACTTGATTGTTTCAACATTTCACATGAAATCAAAACATGGGTTTCTGTTGTTTTTGCTTATAATTTGCAGAATAAACCATTCCCCAGAGTACTCCAAGTAAAGTTCATTCCCAATGAAGCTAATATTTAAGCTAATCTTTCCCTTGTAGGAAGCTTGTATAGCAGAGCCAAAAAGTGTATGTGCTTAATATATGTCTAGTAGCCTTGGAGTTGGATTCAACTTTAGATTGAAAATATTTCTTTGTTTGTATTATAAGGCTTTAAATTTTTCAACCGCATTATTGTCTATTGAATACAATTAAATATATGCCCTCGTGGCTAGACTTAGTTAGGCATGGTGCCTTACTCTATGAGACTATGGGATTGAAGAGTTAACAAACCTTCACTTTCCATACTCTATAGGAATGAGAATACTACTATCAAATATATGCTAGATTTTGGGCTTCAAAAATTGAATTTGAAACAAAGCCCGTTTGCAAGAATAGTCCAAAAAGCCCAATCTTCTTTAAAATGTACCCCGCTTATTAGTTTTTTTCCCTTGAATATGGGGCTAAACTTTTTTTTTTTTGGCAAAAAAGAAGATCTTTCATTCCAATATATTAAAACATTACAAATGTTCAAGATATAAGAAACAAAACAGAGAGTAACAGATAACTCCTAGACTTGTTTTAGAGGTAAAACTATAACAGTCCTCTACCAAGTCTAGGTCGAGGTCAGAAATATATAAAGGTGGCGTAGGTAAGTCATCCCTACTCAAGACATTAATAAAGGTAAACTAAATTAAAGTCAAGACATTTTGCCCCTTAAGATGTTCAAATTTTAGGACAATTTACCCCCTGACAAGGGGGAAATGATACTTTAGTCATAATTATTTTTGTTTTACTTTACATGATAGAAAATCTATGTTTTGTACAATATGATTCTAGGAAAATATAACTAGCAAAGTTTGGAGAGATCAAGATGAAGCTCTTGGATGTGGCTCATCTGGTAGTACTGTCAAATGCACCTATCATTCTTCTTTTCTTTTTTGGATATTTCATTCGGTATTCAGGGCTTGGCCCTGACTAATTCGGATCCGACCCACGTCATGCATCTGGTTATGGTGGGTGAGTCTCCCAACAGGGCCAGCTGCGTACGCAAGGTCTCGAATTTGAGACCTGCTTAAACTGGAACAAGCCGTTTACCACTTGATCCAACCCCTTGTTGGTCTATCATTCTTCTTTTGGATTGATGATTCTTGGATGCCTGGAGAGTTGGAATAATCCTTGTCCAAATTGGGATTCACAACGTTTGATCCACAATATTTTATACTTAATTTATGACCACTTCTTGCTGATTCCATGCAACAAACGAGAACGATAGAAACGAAAGGCAAAGAAAAAATGAAGCACAGAAATACAATGTTAACTATGTCAAGCCCTCCATAGCTGGCAGCCTCAGGCGCAGGTGCAGGCGAATATGTGCCTCCGGCGTTACTGCCTAATTTACGAAGATTCTTAATCGATTTGGCTAACATATGGCCTCTAATAAAGTCGGTGCTTTGATGATGATGATGATGAGGTTGATGTCAAACTTTTAGGTTTCGAAGACGAATTTTTAGGACTAGTTCTTTTAGCAAAAAGAGGTTGAATTTGGAGGTGAATAGAGAGTAGCATAATCAACAGTAGTGCAAAATTCTTGAAACCCATTTTGGCCACCGTAGCTTGTTTTAAATTCAATCACCTCCAATCGCTTAAAGAAATTGATTGATGTTGGATTTTGATCCAATATGAATGACCTTATATATAGTTCTTTTAGTTTCTTAGGGAAAAACCATTAAGATTTTATTAGAAAAATTAGGTGCGAAAACTGCAAATAGAAAAAACAGTTTATAACAATGTAACTTAATTTTTACTTACTCCTAACTTCTAATATTTTATAAAAAAACAGAACAAAAAAAAAGAGAAACAAGTTTATCACATAACTTATAAACAGAATACAACCAATATTAATTAACACTCTAGCTAGCTAGAGCACAACAATAGATCAAAGCACAAAAAAGGATGAAAGATAAGTCTCATAAGAGCCTTTCTCCTTTACATAATTTCTCCACTACCAACTGCAACTCAAAAACACCTGCTATATATATGTAGCCCACATGCTTGCAAAAGTACCATTACTCACACTAGATTGCTTCAACATTTCAAATGAAAACAAAACATCGGTTGATGTTGCTTTTGCTTATAATTTGCATAATAAACCATTTCCCACTTTCATCCCCAATGATGCTAATATTTAAGCTAATCTTTCCCTTGTAGGAAGCTTGTCTAGCTGAGCCAAAAAAATTGTATGTGCATAATATATGTCTAGTACCCTTTTTTTTTTTTCGGGGGGGGGGGGGGGG
>AWWV01013988.1:0-16578 GCA_001974805.1 Corchorus capsularis | reverse complement strand
GGGGGGGGGGGGTATCCCTCATGGCTAGAATTAATTAATAGGTATGGTACCTTGCTCTATGGGACTATGGGATTGAAGAGTTAAAAGACATTCACTTACCTTGACTCTATGGGAATGAGAATACTATTATCAAATATATGCTACATATTGGGCTTTAAAAATTGAATTTGTAACAAAATCCGTTTGCGAGAACAATCCAAAATAACCCGTTAGGACTTAGGAAGTTTATGGGACTAATTGTATTGAATTTGGAAATTCAAGAAGGAAAATGTCCTGATTTTGAAGTTCATGGGAAAAAACATTCTTGACCCAATAGTTCAAGGAAAAAGGCTAGTAAGCCAAATTTATCCACATAATCATCCAAAAGTAGCCCTAAAGAGACCAATTCTTCTGCAATGTTGGTTTGTGGGCATTTTTCCTTGAATTTAGGTTATCAATAAAACGGTATTTCCTCTAATTCTCCCTCTCCTCTAAATCCTCGTTTCTTTGAATTTTATCTACTAATTATTGAGGAATTATGACCATTGAATAGAAGAAAAAGAATACTAATTATTTCTGTTCTACTTAACAATTTACATGATAGAAAATCTATGTTTTGTACAATATGATTCTAGGTAAATATAACTATGCAAAATTTGGAGAGATATTCACAACATTGGATTCACAATTATCTATACTTAATCTTTGATCACTTCTTGTTGATTTCATACAACAAACAAGAATGATAGAAACGAAAGGCAAAGAAAAAATGAAGCACAGAAATACGATGGTAACTGTGTCAAGCTCTCCATAACTGGCAGCCTCAGGCGCAGGGACAGGCGAATATATGCCTCCGGTGTTACTACCTAATTTACGAAGATTCTTAATGGATTTCGCTAACATATGGCCTCTAATAAAGCCAGAGCTTGATGATGATGATGATGATGAGGTTGATGTCAAACTTTTAGGTTTCGAAGACGAAGTTTTAGCAAAAAGTGGTTGAATTTGGAGGTGAATAGAGAGTAGAAGAATCAAGAGTAGTGCAAAATTCTTGAAACCCATTTTGGCCATCCTTTAGCTTGTTTCAAATTCAATCACCTCCAATTGCTAAAAGAAATTTGATGGTTGGATTTTGATCCAATATGAGTGACCTTATATATAGTTCTTTGAGTTTCTTAGGAAAAAAAACATTAAGTTTTTAATAGAAAAATTAGGTGCACAAAACTGCAAACGGATAAAACAGTGTATAACGTTGGTAACTTAATTTTCACTTACTCCTAACTACAAATGGGATGAAACAGAACAAAAAGAATGAAACAAGTTTGTTACCTAAATTATAAACAGAATACAACGCTGAAAGCTGCATTCAGCTTGCAGCATCAAAGCAAAATAGACAGAACCCAACATGAAAATAAATCTAATGCAAGTATAGTTATAACTTATAAGCTATATAGTTATCAACAAAATGGAGAGCCTTCTTCCTTTAAACAAAACATGGGTTGCTGTTTTTGCACATTGATTGCAGAATAAACCATTCCACAGACTCCAGGTAAAGTTCATCCCACATGAAGCTAATTAAGCTAATATTTCCCTTGTAGCTAGAAAGCTTGTCTAGGAGAGCCAATAAGTGTATGTAAAAATATGCCCTGTTTTTTTTTCTTTTGTATTATAAGGCTTCAAATTTTTCAACCCCATTATTGTCTATTAAATACTATCAAATATATGCCCTCATGGGTCATGGCTAGACCTAGTTAAGCATAGTACCTTACTCTATGGGACTATGGGATTGAATAGTTAACAGACCTTCACTTTCCTTACTCTATGGGAATGAGAAAACTACTATCAAATATATGCTAGATTTTGGGCTTCAAAAAATTAATTTGTAACAAAGCCTGTTTGCAAGAATTGTCGAAAAATCCCAATCTTCTATAAAATATATCCAACTTATTAGTCTTTTTGTCCCTAAATTAGGGGGTTAAATTAAAATTAACACAATTTGTCTCCTGAAATTCCTAAATTCAAGACAATTTATCCCCTCCACGAGGAGGTACAAATGTCTTGAATTTGGAAGTTTATGATTAACTATCTTGAATTTGAAAATTTATGAGACAAAATGCCCTTATTTGAAATTCATGGTGCAAAACGTTCTTGACACTGAGGGAAAAAATTTAGTAAGCCAAATATATCCATATAATCATCCAAAAGTAGCTTAAAAGACTCCAATTCTTCTGCAATGTTGGTAGGTGGGCATTTTTCCTTTAGAATTTAGATTATCAATAAAAAGGCATTTCCTTTAATACCCTCTCCTCTAAATTCTCTTTTCTTTGAATTTTATCTACGAATTATTGAGGAATTATGACCTTTGAATCGAAGAAAAAGAATACTAATAATAAGATTAATAATTTATTTCTGCTACTTTACAATTTTTTTTAGATGGAAATGTTATGTTCATTTCATCAAAAAGCAGTAGAAACTCTACTTTGGTACATGAGGTTAATCAATACCATAAGCTTTACAAAAGAGTCCAGCTATGCCTAAGCTTTACAAAACAGTCTGTACAAATAGAACTACTATAAGCTATTTACAAAGTGCCAAACTAGGTGTCAAAAATGTTTTCACTCAAACCCCAGCTTTTGCAAAGCTGTATGTCGACAGGGTCCTTAGCTATGTTGCCCAAGCAATGGATTTTCCCTTGTATGATGGCAGCAATCTTTAAAAGTAGAATTGCCAATTCGTGTTCTGACACGACACGACACGCATCGGCACGAGACACGTTTAGTTGTGTTCATGTTTGGTTTATCGTGTCTCGTGTCTGAATCGTGTCGGACACGATTAAGATTATCATGTTTCGTATCGTAATCGTGTCAAGACACGATTAACACATTTAAGACACGAGTAACACGCTATAATTAACGGGTTAACACGATGACACGAAAGACCTGTTACACGACACGTTAGACACACCTAATTAAAACCCTTAAATAACTTATATTTTGAATTTCTAATATACCCAAATAATTATTATAAAAAAATATACTCAATGATCTTTAATTATATATATATATATATATATAATTATATATATAGTTTAGTTAATTGAAATATTTGAAAAATTGTATCGTGTCAAACGTGTCGTGTCGTGTCAAGACCTATTACACAGCTTAATTGTGTTGTGTCATGTCTCGTGTACACGTTTATAAATAGGTCTCGTGTTCGTGTTTGGATTCGTGACACGATTATTAATCGTGTTGTGTTCGTGTCAGGCCTAATATGGGTTTATACCCTATGTAAACACGACACGAAACACGGATTGCCAGGTCTATTTAAAAGCATTTGGGAAGGAGAAATAGCAGTTTTTCCATATAATTTGTTGTTCCTCTCATTCCAAACAAAATATATAGTGGCTTTCCAAGCCGATCGACAAACTAAAGTTAGGAGAGCTTTACCTTTTAATTTGGTCATTCCCCACTCCAATTCTGAGTTCCAATCGATAGGTTGTCTTTTCAATCCTGATAAGTGTAGGACTCCGCCCCAAACCTCTTTTGAATAGTTGCATGAGAAGAATAAGTGGTCCCTAGACTCCAAGTGTTGTTGGCAAAGAAGACAGAGACCATTGTTCATAGTGATTCCCCATCTCATCAACCTGTCTTTTGTAGGCAGTTTGTTCAGGATTGCCATCCAAGCAACAATAGCGTGTTTAGGAACATGACTAGTGAACCAAATAAGACTATGCCATCTTACTTTCTGATGCTTCTGCCTGATAATTTGCCAAGCCTCATTGACTCTAAAATCATCATTTAATTGCTGAAAAGTAGTGCAAACAATTGGTCTTAATTGTAGAATTTTCCTTAGTGACCAACTAATAGTTTGTGAGATGTGAAGATCCCAAAAGGAAACTCTTTTGAACACATATACTCTTGCAGCCAAGCTACCCATAATGAGCCAGAGTTTGAGAGAATGAGTCTGATTATCTTCAGCAAACTTGCGACATTCCATTCTTTAGCATGTTTGAGGCCAAGACCCCCTTCAGCCTTGGGTTTGCATACATTCTCCCACTTTACTCTTGCTCCAGAAGCCTTGTTAGAGGTTCCTTTCCAGAAGAATGCAGCACACAATTGAGTAACCCTCTTAATCACCTTTTGTGGTAGAAGAAAATAACTGCTCCAAAAGTTTTGTATGCTTGAAAGTACTGATTGAATGAGTTGCAACCTCCCTGCATATGAGAGATGTTTGGCAGCCCAGCTGTTTATCCTAGTTGTTATCTTATCAATTAGAGGCTCACAATCCTTTGCACTAAGCTTTTTTGTTATGAGAGGAACACCTAAATACAGAACTGATAGGGAACCCAGCTTGAAGCCTGAAGCTCTCTGGATTTCAGAAAGAGTATCATGTGATATCCCTGAAGAAAAAAGCTCGCACTTTGAGTTGTTAAACTTGCAATCCAGATAAGAGAAAAATCCTGAAGAATGGACATGATGGCAAGAATAGAAGATTTAGATCCATGAGAAAATATCAATAAATCATCGACAAAGGCTAGGTGGGTCAAGCCTAATCTGTGACATTTTGGGTGGAACTTGAAGACACCCTTTGTTGCAGATCGGTTCAACAGTTGAGAGAGAACTTCCATGCCAAGAACAAAGAGGTAAGGTGACAAAGGGTCCCCCTGCCTTACACCTTTTGCTCCAGGAAAATATCCAACAAGACTTCCATTAACAGCTACAGAGAACATGGGAGTAATTATACAAGCTGCAATCCAATTCACAAATGTTTGTAGTAAACCAATGACCTGCAAGACTTTAATTAAGAAATCCCAGTTTAAAGAATCAAAAGCTTTCCTCAGATCAATCTTCAAAGCACATCTAGGTGACTTAGATTTCCTTTGGTATCCAGAAACTAACTTCTGAGCTAGTAGTAGTACATTTTCAAGCATGCTCCGCCCTTCTATAAAAGCAGTTTGGTTCAAACTAATCACAGAGGATAGGCATTTTTTCAGTCTGTTGGCAAGAATTTTAGTTATGCATTTATAAATGACATTACAGCATGCAATTGGTCTAAAATCTGTCACATTGGAAGGATTTGGGACCTTGGGAACCAATGTAATTATGGTAGAATTAATGGCTTTATGCATGCTACTTTACAATTTACATGATAGAAAATCTATGTTGTGTACAATATATATAATTCTAGGCAAATATAACTGTGCAAAGTTTGGAGAGATCATGAAGCTCTTGGATGTGGCTTATTTGGTAGTACTGTCAAATGCACCTCATCATTCTTCTTTTCGATTGATTCTTGAATACGCGGATGAGAGTTGGAATAATCCTTGTCCAAATTGGGATTCACAACATTGGATTCACGATTGTCTATACTTAATCTTTGATCACCTCTTGCTGATTTCATACAACAAACAAGAATGATAGAAACGAAAGGCAAAGAAAAAATGAAGCACAGAAATACGATGGTAATTGTGTCAAGCTCTCCATAACTGGCAGCCTTAGGCGCAGGGACAGGCGAATATGTGCCTCCAGCGTTACTGCTAAATTTACGAACATTGTTAATGGATTTGGCTAACATATGGCCTCTAATAAAGCCAGATTTTGATGATGATGATGATGATGATGATGAGGTTGATGTCAAACTTTTAGGTTTCGAAGACGAAGTTTTAGCAAAAAGAGGTTGAATTTGGAGGTGTATAGAGAGTAGAAGAATCAAGAGTGGTGCAAAATTCTTGAAACCTATTTTGGCCATCCTTTAGCTTGTTTCAAATTCAATCGCCTCCAATTGCTAAAAGAATTTTGATTGCTGTTGTATTTTGATCCAATATGAATGACCTTATATATAGTTCTTTGAGTTTCTTAGGGAAAAACCTTTAAGTTTTTAACAAAAAAATTAGGTGCACAAAACTGCAAACGGATAAAACAGTGTATAACGTTGTAACTTAATTTGTACATACTCCTAACTTCTAATATATCATAGTAAAACAAAAGTTGATAAAACAGAACAAAAAAAAGAAAAGAAACAAGTTTATCACATAACTTATTAACAGAATATAAGGCCGAAGCTGCATTCTTACAGCAGCAAAGCAAAATCGACAGAACTAATGCAAGTATGGAACCATATTTATTTTATAACCAAAAACTAATTGTGTTTATAAATAAAAGGAAAAATCGACTTTTTTTGTTATCTCATCCGGTGGTCAGGGTTTTGCCCGGACTTTTTTTTTTTAAAAAAACCGACTTTAACAATGGGATACCGGATATGTCAGATTTGGGGCATCAAAAAGACAAAAAGTGAACTTGTAACAAAGACCATTTCCAAGAATGGCCCAAAACAGCCCAATCTTCTTCAAATCCTTTAACGTATTATCCTAAAATGGCCCAAAACAGTCCAATTCTTCTGCAAAATCCCCTTACGGATTTAGCTGAAAGCTGCATTTGAATAGCAGCAAACCAAATACAACATACAACATATAGAAGCAAACATGAAAATAAAACATCATGCACATTGACTGCAGAATAAACCATTCCCCAGATTCCAAGTTCATCCCCAATGAAGCTAATTAAGCTAATATTTCCCTTATAAGAAGCTGTCTAGTTGAGCCAATAAGTATGCTTAATATATGTTTAGCAGCCTTGGAGTTGGATCCAGCTTTAGATAAAAAAAATATATATGCCCTGTTTTTTTTTTTTTTTCTCCTTTCGTATTATAACATTTTAAAATTTTCAACCCCATTATTGTCTATTGAATACTATCAAATATGCCTGACTAGGATTTGTTAGGCATGGTACCTTGAGTCCTTGACTCCACGGGACTATGGGATTGAAGAGTTAATGGGCCTTAACTTACCTTACTCTATAGGAATGAGAATACTGCTACAGTCGTGGCAGATCTAGAAAATTTTTTTAGAATGAGCACAATATTCTCTATACATGCACCAAAAAAACTCTAATGGTTTATGGAGTATGAGTAAAGGGGCACAATGATGAATTAATTAATTATTAAGGGTTGGCACTTGATCAAGTTGGGATGGGCACCATTCAAAATTCTACATACCCTCATTTTAATGTAGCTCCGCCTCTGCTACAGTCTACAAAAATATGCTAGATTTTGATTGAGTGGTAAACGACTTATTCTAACTTAAGGAAGCCGCAGGTTTGGGATCTTGCGTACACAGCCGTCCCGTTGGTAAACTCATTCACCAAATCCAAATCTCTAGATACCGTTAAAATATATGCTAAATTTTGGGCTTCAATTTGTAACAAAGCTCGTTTGCAAGAATAGTCTAAAAAGGCCCAATCTTCTTCAAAATCCATCAACATAATAATGATCATCCAAAAGTTGCCCCAAAGAGTCCAATTCTTCTGCAATGCTGGCTGGTGGGTGGGCATTTTTCCTTTAGAATTTGGATTGACAATGAAAAGCCTTTATACTTGCACGTATTTCCTCTAATTCCCTCTCCTTTAAATTCTCTTTTCTTTCAATGTTATCTACTAATTGAGAAATTATAACCTTTGAACTTAAGAAAAGGAATAATAATAATAAATGAATATTTCTGTTTAATTTACATGATAGAAAATGTATGTTTTGTACATGATAGTAGAAACAACATATAACTAAGCAAAGTATGGAGAAATCAAAATCAAACTCTTGCATTTGGCTCATAATTTGGTACTGCTGGTACTGTCAAATGCACCTCATCATTCTTCGTTTCGATTGATTCTTGAATACTTGAAGAGTTGGAATTCTTGTCCAAATTGGGGTTCACAATGCTGGTGGATGCAGCATAATTTGCATTTCGTTTATGTTCACTTCTTATTGATTTAATACAACAAGCAAAGAGAGGCAAAAAAAATAAGCACAGGAATACGGTAAAACCTGCGCCAACCTCTCCAGAATGGGCAGGCGCAGGACCAGGAGCAGGTGAATCGGAATCTGTGTCCCCGTCACTGTCTCCGTCGTTACTGCCACCCCCTCTGCTTAATCTATGAAGATTTTTCGCGGTGTTGTATGCAACTATGCCTCTAACAGAAAGAGGTTGTATTTGAATGTGAATAGAGAGTAGCAGAAAGCAGAGTAGTGCAAAATTATTGAAACCCATTTTGGCCATTCCTAGCTAGTTTCAAATTGAATCAACCCCACTTGCTAAAAGAATTTGATTGCTGTTGCATTTTGATTCAATGTGAATGAACTTATATATAGTGTTTTGAGTTTCTTCGGGAAAACCTTAAGTTTTTTAACAGAAAAATTTGGTACATAGAACTGCAAACAGAAAAAACAGTGTATAACTTTTTACTTACTTTCTAATGGGATAACAAAACAGAAGTTGATAAAACAAAACAAAAAAAGAAACAAGTTTTTTTTTTTTTTTTTTTGCCAAAAAAACTAAGTTTATTACATAAGTAATTATGAATTTGATGCTAATGCAACCATTTATCACCAAATTCCAAAATACATATTTTTGATAGATTTTGGGCTTAAAAAACTGAACTTGTTATAAAGCCCAATCTTCTTCAGAATCCATCAACGTATTATCCAAAAATGGCCCAAAGAAGTCCAATTCTTCTGCAAAATCCTTCACGATTTAACGAACAAAGAAAGGGTTTTGGAATTTGGAGGCTTGAAAGTTGAAACCAGACCTGTGGGAGGAAACCGGCCAAGATGAAAGAAGGAAAAAGCAGAAAGAGGAAAAGGGGAAGAGGGCAACAAAAACCTCAAGAATCTTTGCAACCAAAACACTCGACAAAACATAAGAAAAACACCCAACAACATAAAAATCATGCTCCTCAATCTTCAGCTTCATCAAAACCACCCAAGTCGTCTTCTTCTTCTAATTCCTCCAGTTTTCTTGACAAGGTAAGTCTCCTCTCTTCTATCTACTTGCATATATAAATGTTTGTCAAGTTGGAATTTTTTTTTAATGGGATTGATTTGAATTTGCAGATGAGAGCAAGGTTGGCAGGTGGGCATTTTAGGATGATCAATGAAAAGCTTTATACTTCCACGTATGTTTCCTCACACCCCCTCTTCTTTCAGTTCTCTTTTGTTTGAATTCTGTTGACTTATTACTTTTGGTGAAGTGGAAAGGATGAGAAATTTTGGTTCTTGGTTTAATTTATGAGTATTACAGTATAACATTTGGTTCTTGCTAAGCTTTACCTTCTTTTTTAGTTAATTTTGTAGTTGAAATTGTGGCATAGTTACTTTGATATTGAAAGTGAGCTTATTTTCTTTTGTTTTCTTAGAGGTAAAGAAGCACTGGAGTATTTCAAAGAAGACCCAGAATTATTTAACATGGTATGGTAAGCCTTAGTATATTAACTATTCTTCAATTTAGCTATTTTTCTAATTTTTGTATGTTTTCTCTGTGTTTGCTAGCTGGCCTGTTACTCTGTTTATGTTTTCTTGTGATATCAATTTGCATCTGAAGTTGAATCCTTAGCTCTGAACTTTTTAGAATGGAACTGCATTATCTTCAAGTAGAAGGATTACTTCGATTTATATTGCTTGTATATTGCCTTAGCAATGTTTAATTTTATTACTTTTTATGACTGTGTTTATGTTTCTAATAATTGCCTGATGTTTCCTTTAGCTCCCATTTGTCTTTTTTAAGTGGTTTAGCCTTATATGAAAGCTGCCTATGGACTTATTCATTTCACTCACCTGGACAGTACCATACAGGATATCAGGAACAAATGACTCATTGGCCAGAGTTGCCGGTCAATATAATCATAAAATGGCTGAAGGATCGAAGTTCTTCTTTAATCGTAGCTGATTTTGGGTGTGGTGAGAATTAGCTGAACTTAATTTTCCTTTTTTATTGCGATGATAATATATTGAAGTCATGATAATATCTGTGATATGTTACTTGGCTGTTTGGTCATTATCATTCTGCTGTGTTTCAGGGGATGCACGCCTTGCGAAAAATGTGAAGAATAAAGTTTTCTCTATTGATCTTGTATCAAAGGATCCCTCAGTAATTGCCTGTGATATGTCAAATGTATGTTCCTTCCTCATCCTTTACGTGAGTTTGTTATTACACTTGAGTCTATGTCATCACTCATCACTGAGCACTGTTATATAATTTTGGTCCACCGGTGTACTGCAATCTACTATCAGCTACACACATCTTGTAGGAATACTAATATGTGCTACGATTGCCAGAGCCAGATATTAAACTGGTAGAGTAGGATGGTTTTTGCCAGCAAATGCTGGATTTTTGCACCTTTTAAAAAGAAAGAAAAAAGACTAGCCAATGGTACAGTTTTTTTGGTTACATTTTCTGCAATGAGTGCATGCTAATATTTTATTGGAGAGAAAGGATGAGAATCTCTGCCTATCTAGATGAATGTGTGACTGCACAGGAGGTTAGGATACTTCCAAATTAGTAATCAAATGTTTTGAGTTTTGCTGGCAGACACCGCTTGATTCTTCCTCTGTTGATGTTGCTGTATTTTGCCTTTCGTTGATGGGTACAAACTATGCTAATTTCCTTCAGGAAGCATATAGAGTTCTTAAGCCGAGGTTTGTGCACTTGAATATTGTTCAATGTTTGTTGTTACACATTGTTGATGAGCTTTCTTTAGGTTAATAAGCCGAGTAATTGTGATTCTTTTGTAGTGGTTGGCTTTTAATAGCAGAGGTAAAGAGCAGATTTGATCCAAATAACGGAGGAGCAGACCCAAACAAGTTTTCAAAAGCTGTTTGCGAGATGGGATTCACCTCGGAATTGAAGGTTGTAACCTATAACGTTCTTTTATTTATGTCACTGCACCCTTTATCATTTGCTAACTCAATACATGTAATGTGCAGGACTTCTCAAATAAGATGTTTGTTTTATTATACTTCAAGAAAAAGGTCTGTAGCTTTTCTATTGAAATATGGTTCTTTTTGGTTCTATTAAATCTCATTGACCTGCATGACAAAGTTTCATACTCCTTAATGTATGTATATATTTTCCTTTGTAGGAGAAGCAAAGCTCAAAAGGGAAGGAAATCGAATGGCCAGAGCTAAAGCCTTGTATATACAAGCGACGTTGAGATCAAATACACACAATTTTCTCTATTTATAATAAGTCAACCCTGTTGTAGATCCTAATTGAGATAACGCACGATTGAGACACATTTTAGCGACTTTTTCCCAAATGATTGTTATCCGGTTTCATTATGATGAAACAATTTTTGTTATGATCTGCATCTAATGTCCTTCTACTTGAATTTTGTTAAGAGATGCTATAACTCCTTGGCATGATGCCTTACATGCAGGTATGTATGGAAGCATTTTTTGATGTTCCTCAATTGCCATTCCACGCACATGCTGAGTTGCTGGCATGACATCCACATACATAAATGAATTAAGTATTATTTTCTCCCCTTTTATCAGGGTTATATTATATATGAGTTTTTGGTGTTGGTGAATTTCAGCATATTGTATTTTAAGACTTAAAAGTAAATAATGTTGATAGATGCATGCATTTTGAATATGAATTTTCTCTTATACTAATTTATTGATTGTTGATGTACTTCTATTGTTTTTACCAAGTACAGCAAATCAAAACCAATCAAACTTTGAATTATGTGAGAGAAATTTAGAACTATAGAAGGAGAAGACATATGTGAAGCATAGTTTTCATATTCTCGTCCCACCATGAAGCTATTCTTTTACCTTGATTTCATTTTCATGTCACTTTCGTGAGGAAGCATATGTGGCTGGCTAGCCTGAAATTAATGATGGAAAACTTTTGCCAAAGAATCCGGCTGATTTTTGGACAATACGAACTCGACTCGTGTTCAATAAAAGATTTTTTATGGTTGTTCAAGCTTTACTCGTATATAAAAATGAGATATTCATGTTCGTTTATGTTCGACTCAATTAAATGAGTTATATCGGCTCCTTTGCTACAATTTATGACCCTACCTCATCACTTTGTTGATTTGGATAGTTTTAATATCCTCTTCCTAGTTCCTAGTGACATTACACTACTCTCCTACCCCAAAAAAAAAAATTGTTACTTATGGCAATCAAAATGGCCCCAAGGTTCTAATATTCATTTGCAGTACAAATACTAGTACTATATAGGTACTCTATATATAAGGAGAATTAGAGTTGAATCTTGGGAAATGGGGAAAATGGATAAATTAAAATATAGAAACAACATTTAATGGAGAAGATTGAAAAATATTAATCTATGTATAGTTTATACATGAATGATGAAGATTGAAGAATAAATAAAAGAAATTGAAAGAGGGAAAGGGTCATGAAACATGTGAGAAGCAATGGAAGATGCAAGAGGCTATTCTTGGTGCCCTACTTATCCTTTTATTATATCCAATACCTCCAAACATTTCCATCACATGATTACATGAATGCCCCATTTCTGTCTCTCTTCCTCAATCTCTTAGTTTCTTTTTATATTATTATTGTCATTATTGTTCTTTGTTGTTGTCTTGGTCGAGTCTCTTCAATTGCAGAAGTTTTTTTTTTTTTGGCTTTTTTTTTCCCTTTTAAAATTTAGATTCTCTTAGTTTTGGAGATTGATAATTATACATATCGAACTCCTTATGGGTCAAAGCCCTATGAAAGGGATAGAGTAACTCCCTTAATAATCTCTTGTTTTTGTTTGTCTTCTTTTGAGTGCAAGATGTAGGATAAAATAACCCACTTTCAATAACAAACTTATTGAAATTAGACAATATATCATATAACACCCTCCAATCTGTATATATAAATATATCGGATTTGTCATCAAGAAGAGTCGAGCACAGTAATTAAGATTCAGATGTTTTATACATAACATCCATAATTAAGTATCGTTCCAAATTTCCAATCTCCATATATTAAACATATCGGATTTGTCAGATAAGAGACTCGGACACATGTAATTATGATTTAGATGGTTCGTATATATGATACTCATATAGTTGAATGTCGTCGATACTTTTTTAACTAAGTGATCATGTCATACATTGATATAAGTGAGTTTAGGGCACAATGAAGGTTTTAAAAACTCTTTAATAAGTGTTACTTACACCAATGACCGAATCAACTAATCAGGTGTAAAAAAATGACTTAATTAATGGTATTTATTTTTCATCGTCTAATCTAATCATGGGCATATACATACCTAGATGAATTAATTAATGTTTGAATATTGAAGACTAATATACACCGACTTCACATTTCTTTTTTCATTACTAAAAAGTCCAACAAATTCACAAGCAAACCACCAGAGTTTTGTGACAATTTTTTACATTTTTGATAATAAATATATTTCTTTTTCCTTTTTCATGAGAGAAATTAGCAAAGGACAAAGGGCTTAAAAAGTCCATGGCTAACACATTATTATTAGTTTGGTTTGTATTTTGTACACTCCAAAATTGATTCGGACCCACTTTAACATAATTTGTAGTGGGCTCCATAAAGCCTCCTTTGCAGCCCACCGACAACGTTTTTTAAGCCTTTGTGGAAAAAAAATATAATCATAAACAAAATAATTTGGCCTAGTCAAAAAAATATGTCCCATGTTGGGAGACTCACCCACCATAACCAGGTGTGCGACGCAGGTCGGATCCGGATTAGTCAGGACCAAGCCCTGGATGCCAGATGGGATACCAAAAAAAAAAGAACTCGTTTGACATCGTTTTTATTTCCTGTTTTCTGTTGCCAATTTCCTGTTTTTGGAAACAAAACAGTGAAAACATGTTTGGCAGGCTGTTTCCGTTTTCAAAAATTTTGGAAACAGAAGCAATGTTTTGGAAAAAAGTGGAAGTAAGAATTTTGTGTTTTCATGTATTTCCAAAACACTTCCAAAACACAGAAGCACAGTGATGAACAGTAACTCACATGCTTTTTAACCTTTTTTTCTTTTACTTTTTTTATTTAAAAACATACAACCAAATTGTATATCCAAACAAGTTTTTGTTTTCAAAAAATGACAGCGCAACAAAAACAAAACGAAAATGAAACAAAAACAAAAAACAGAAAAACGAAAACGATAGCAAACGACTCCTAAGTTTTTTATTTTAAGAAAAAAAAATGTTATACTATTTTTTTTCTCAAGGCAAATTTTTGGAAACAAGTTTCATTGTGGATAAGTAATCACTTACATGCATTAATTGAATCAAATGTTCAAATACAATAATGCTATGCCGTGATATAATTTTGTAACCAAAAAACATTTTATGCAATTTATGAATTATAATGTACTATATATGTCTTAATATTCAATTTTTTGGTACAAAAGACGCGGACAATAATACTCATAATTATTTTAATACTCATTATGTTAAACACTTTAATTTGAATTACCATTCTTTTAATTCCATAATAATATTCACTAAAACAACAAATTCCTTGACCCATGTTAGGAAATTTTTGTTAAGAAAGACCTTATTTTAGCTTTAGTCAAAAAGAGGCAATGAGATTTGAGTGAATTAGATGGATGATGGGTAGGTGTACTTTTTATAATCTAAAGTATAAGCTTCCAATTAAAAAGTCAATATCTTCCAATTTCTTCTCTTTTGATGTAAAGGTTTAGATTAGGTGAAACTAGAGTTTTCATCTTTCCAAAATATATTAATTACCCCCTTTGACCGGTTAATCAAAAGTTTCACTTTCTTAGATTATATATTGACTTGTCAATCATATTACTTCAATTAGCATCCTTCAATCCTAATAAAAAATTGGTAATTGCTCCTCAAACTTAAATTCAAATTATATTTTGTAAACTCAATAAAAAAGAATTTCCAATCCCGAATTTAAGCTCTTTGAATCTCATCATTACATCTAAGTTCTAACTCTTTTAAAAATTGAGTATTGCTACATGACCCTCTAAATTGTCCCTCCTGATGTGTCATCAGAAACTTACTATAATTTCTAAAATCTTATTCAATAATAGCCTAAAATCAAAGGATTTACCCTCAAACTCTCTATATTTATAACTAGGGGCTAAATCTGGATTTAATTTCTTATCTTAATTATTAGGGGGCTAAATCTGAATTTAATTTATTTCCTTAACTAGTAAGGAGGGTCAAGTTGGAGGGACAAATTGGAGGGTCAAAAAGAATTATCTTTAAAAATTTGCTAAACTACTCGTAAAATCGTATTTAATCACTCCATCGTAATTACTTGTTCAATGAGTTCATTCTAGAATTACATGACTTTCTTTTCGTGTGTGTGTATATATCTATCTATACTATATATAAAAGTACGAGTTTTGAGAAACTTTTGAATTGCCTATTGTACCCTTATTTTTCAAATATATTGTCTTAAATGCCCTTACTTAACTATTATAGTTTTATTCTACTAGAAACTCTATTTTTATTCAATTAAATTAAATCTAATATCTTTATAATTACTTTATTTTTACCAAAAAATTTGGATATACTAAAATTTTTTCTAATATACAATTTTATTCTACTAAAAACTCTATTTTCATTTAATTAAATCTAATATCTTTATAATTACTTTATTTTTACCAAAAAATTTGGATATATTAAAATTTTTTCTAATATACAATTTTATTCTACTAAAAACTCTAATTTCATTTAATTAAATTCAATATTTTATATAATTTTTTTTTATTTTTACCATTTTAATTTAAAAAGTAATTGTGATTAACATTTTCTATCTGATAGTTCAATGTATTATGATTAAAATTTGTTATTTTCCTAACGTGTAGTTATTTTATTTGACTTATAATTATTTTTTTCTTGATAAATACAACTTTGTTGTGGGTTTAAATTTGTTGTTTTATACATTGTTAATATTTTTATTTGTATGGAATAATTTCTTTTGTTACTTTGATGGTAAAACCCAATGTATATATAAATGGGCTGGTCGGGTTGGATTTGGGTTCAGTTTCGGGTTAAGGAAATTTTGGGTTTTACGGGTTCGGTTAATTTTTGGTTTTAGATTGGGTTGAGTTTGGATCGCTCAAATGTCGGGTCATTTGGATTTAGGTCATTTTTGTTTTGAGTGTTTTTCGGTTTTGGGTCATATGGTTCCAATAATTTTGGGTTTGAGCTTCTGGTTTAGCCTCTAATTTTCAGGTTTAGGTCTTTTCGGATTCTGGTCATTTAAATATAATTAATCTCGATTTAGGTAATTTCGGGTTGATCGAGTTCGGGTCATTAATGATTTGGGGTCAAATAATTTCGGTTTCGAATTGAGCGGATTTTTTGGTCGAATCGAGTTGGATCTGGTTCGGTTTCAGGCAGTCGAGTCGAATACCCATACTCGAGTAAATTTTGTCATCTCTAATAATATAATTTTTAGGACAAAATTAGTAGTATGCTTAAGATTTTAATCTTCATATAGCGAAGACTAGTATATATATATATATATATATGTGTGTGTGTGTACTGTGTAAGTGTTATCTAAATTAAATTTGATTGAGTGTAAATTTTAACATTTAAATCAACAAAAAGATTTGGAGTTGAAGTGTTTCACTACTAATAGGAAAATTAGGAGAAGTTTGTTCTTAATCAATTATAATTTTCCTTTGCATATAGAAGCTTTTCATATATTATATATATATAATATATATATATATATATATATATATTGGAATTTTTGTATTTCTATTCGGATAGACAATTTCAA